>VUYV01000206.1:1780-48760 GCA_008711295.1 Anarhynchus alexandrinus | reverse complement strand
ATCTTCAGCCTCCTTTTCTCCAGGTTAAACAACCCCAGTTCTATCACCCGTTCCTCCTAAAACTTGTTTCTATGCAAAAAAAAAGAGGACACAGGATATTCAGAGTTCACTGGAAAACCCTTTCCATTGGTGTTGGTTGACACATCCCAAAAGCTCTTTCAAATCTGATAGTTCACACACCCAGCATGCCTGACTGAAGCAACGGAAACCCTTTGCTACACTTAAGGTGCTATCATTTACTTGTGAATTTTAAATCGAAGCTTGTATGGATATGTCAGGTTTTCAGACTTGATCAGATGTTGTGCAGAGTTCTGTTCTTAAATTACAGTCCAAGTTGTTTCTGAGAGTGACTTAATAGCAGTAACCTTACGGTTAACCAACCGTGCAGTAAAGTTCACTGTGCACTTACTGCAGTGTAATTATAAAGTGAGCAAAAATATAATTGATGCATTTTGTCAATCTGTGTAGCTGCAAGGTACTTTTTCAAAGGTTATTTTTTTTTATTCATATAAAATAAGTTAATGCTGTTTTGGCAATTATCCTTTGACTTCAGAGATTTTACTGCTGATTCAGGTAAAACTACATGATAGATGGATAAAGATTGTAAGCGTTTAAGAGTACAAAATACCTTCTGCAACAATCAGTGGCTCTACCCTCGCAGCATAAAATCATTCAGAAAATCACTGAAAATACAGCAAATCTGGGTGTGTAAAGTAGGTTGGAACAGAAAGGGAAGCGTTTCAATACACAACAGCGCTTTAAAAGTATCCCTTAATTATCAGCACTGAGGTTTGTTACACAGCACAACTACAGTGATATGACAACACTTTTCCCATGAGCATTGGCTCAGACTGAACGGACGCACTTGAACTTTCTCCTATCCATTCTGTGAACATCTGAAGAAAACAGCTCTAACTCCTCAGACCCCCATGGAAAAATAAATGTAAATATCCATGCCCATAAAATATTTGTGTATATGTTGGCTAGGTATGTAAACCTTGCTCCTTACCCCACATTCTCTGCCAGTGATAAAGAAACCAGTATGATTTAAAATTGCATATTCATATATAGAACAAGGCTATAATACTGCAGTGTAGTTATTTCATTCATTTTCTCGTTATCTGAAAGCCTGTGCGTCCCACTGAAAGCCAGCAATAGATCTATCTCATCACTTTCCTGGTCCTTCTATCAGACCACAGCCTCCACCACAGATAAGCAGGATATGGCATATTGACAGAAAAATTTTTCCCCATGGCTCTGTGAGTTTCTGGGGTGAACAGCAGATCAAACATGGGATTTGGAGAGGGGAGAAACAGCCACATGCTGCAAGGCTGCCTCCTGCCTTTTCATCCTGTTGCACACAGTAGCATAGACTTGACTGTAGTTGATAATCTCAGTAGATTAATAATTAATAGACACAGCTTCCATTTAAGACTACACCTCAATTTACTGAAAAAAGGTAAGGACTTAATCTTATACTTGAAAGGCTAAACACCCCAAAACAAAAGATATGGAGACGTAACTTCTTGTCTGAGACGCAATGTGTGCGTCCTCTTCATCTGCAGCAAATGGGTTGGCTTAGCCATCACAAGGGCAAGGAACAGCAGACTGGGTCCATTTCAGGACAGGATTCACATGTCACATGCAAGATGAGCTGGATCAATTCAAGAGAAAGGCACACAAATGCAAGGTTTCTCCAGGAAAACACTTTTTCTTGTTCTCATCTTTTCAGCGGGGTGGAAAGAACCGCCTGGACTACTATTTTATTTCTTAAACTGATTATCTTTAATTGAATTATAGAGTTAAAGGAGAAATGTATACTGCTAAAGATAACTTAAACCAGTCTGGTTTACTTCTTATTTGCAGAGGAACTAGCAATCCTGCCATGACCCTCAACAAAAGGGCTGTACTGATTTGATCGCCTATGTCCATGGGAGTATCCCTTAGCTGACTTTTCTCATGTATGATTGCCAACTGAATCTCACTGCGTGTTGAGAGGGATCACCCTCCTGCTGAACGCAGTTGCAAAATATTACTTGTCTTCAACGGGACAAGATCAGATCTCAGAATTAGGCAGGCAGCACGTGGCAAAGCCTATTCAGCCCAGGAGTATGTACACACATACATGCGTTAATGTGGGCGGAATCACTCTTGCACAGGATAAACCTTCGCTGTTAATCCCAAGTTGTACAGGGATCTCGAGGAAAGTGACTTCTTGTTAACTGGCCGTGTTTGTGGATGACCTGGCATGATGCCGCTGAAGCCGACTAATGTGGGTCAATTTACACCAAATAATTACTTTTGCCCAGCCTCTCCCCTGCCATGAAGTCCTCACCCACTCACCTCGGCTGATCCAGCATATGGTTTGGAAAGGCCAGAGGTTTTCTGCTCTCTCTGCAGAGTCTGGTGAGATGATGAAGCCATATGATGATGAAACCATTAGGTAGTGTACCAACCTCAGTTACTGAGCTGGAGCAATCCTCCCTCTTTCTCTTCTCCGTAAATCTTTAGTGACCACTGCAGTGAGACTCTTTACGAAAACAGCATGTGGGGCGTTTGTGGTAAACTGGGCCAATTTATTTCCTTAATGAAGTTAAAGCCAGAAAAAGCTGCACTCAGATACATGTGTGAACTGCACTGGAGTCAACTGTATGGCTTATGCACATACGGGAAAAAAATAGGGCCCAATATTCATAGTAACATTGTGTATATAAAAAGAATTTGTGGAATTAAGAATAAAACATGAGGCAATTTGTTGATTTGCCCAGGGAATATATGGGAGCAACAAATGTGTAGATTATTCTAAGGCTGTTTTTTAGTGTCATTATCAGATCCAAGAATTGTATATAAAAGCACACAGTTCTTACGTGCTAAAAGTATAGTTTGCTCAAACAATTGTAAAATATTCAGTATTCTTAAGATTAAATATCTGAATATTGCTTCTGAAGGAACAGCTGTCAGCTTAAATCTAAAGTCTAGTTTGTTTACTGGCTGTATTTTATATCTGTTAGAAAATGACACCAAATGGCAATAAAATTGTTGTAAGTATTCTACTGGGGAATATAAATGCCCTTTGGTTACAGTGTACATATCTTTATACATAATTCCAGTATATTTTCCCTAGAATTATGTTAAATATGTAAAAAGCCTTTTCTCATAAAGGTAAAAATGCTAGATGTTTCCAAGCTGTAATTTAGCATTAGTGTCAAGATTGCTTCAGAAAATAAGCTACAGTTACTGTTTCATTCTTTTTAAGTGTCACTCAGCATACCATATCTGATCTTGTATTCAAAATAAACTTATATGATTTTATTCACTTTTCCAGAAGTGCAAGAGAGTTTAGACATAATTTATAGCATATGGATTGATGTAAATAGCTTAAACTAAGTAATTGGCTAGTCACCTACGCTGTCTTATCCTATTACTATTAGGTAATTTTCAAGTAATTAGGGAAAACAGATCTCTTTTATCCAGTAAGTTTAAATTGAATGAATCCTTGACATTTGTGTAGGTTTATTTGATAGATAAAATCATACTGTACAAAAACTTTCTCTACAATGCTGAGGTTTACTAGGCCTATAATAGGAAACGGATTTTTTGCTGAGTTAAAGTGACTTATCTTTGCCCTCTTAATAAGAAATCAACTCCAGTCAGCAGAAGTCAAGATAAAAATCACCAAGTTGGTGTTATCACCATGTAGACAGCAAACACGTACCACTATCATTAACTTTTCTGCGCATGGATTTTAAATACATTTAAAATGCTAAAACTCAATAATTTCCTGCATGTTACAATAACATAAGATTAATGAATAAGGGAAAGCATGAAAAGTGATTTATTTTGGGAAGGTCATTCCTTGGTTAGCCAACACCTAAATTGAATACTGTAAAGGAGAAATATATTATAGGTAAAAAGGAAAATGGGTTTTATTGCATGTGAATTCTTTGAGTTTTACAATGCTTATGATAAAAGGACTGCACTTAAAAGTTTAACCTCTATAATTTTTATGCTGCACATTTAAAAAAAAAATCTTTTTATTTAACATTTCTAGGGAAATTTATACATGTCACCTTGTACTTAATGTTCCTTTTAAAACAGTTATTTTTTGCCTTATACTTATAAAACCTATAAAACTACTTTTCATACCTGACATGAAATTTCTAGATATACCAGCAAAGTTGGACCTTTAATGGGAATATCATACTTAAATAAATAAGTATTTTAAATAAGTTATTGCATAGAGAGACATTTATTCCTGGCTAGTGTAGTCCTGCACACAGCACTTACAAACTGGCCTTACTTACCGTAAAAAAAAAAAAAAAGGAAAGTATTATTAAAGTGAGTATTTTGGCTCCTCAGCTTAAATGAAGTTCACACTTAAGTGCTTTGCTCAATTAGGGCTACAAGAAAATTTTGCTTTCACTGAAGTAAAAAAGAGTAGGATGAGGCTGTGAATATGACATAAATGCCTTATGAGCATCCAAGGACTTTAAAGCAAGATTATGCAAAATTTCTCTTATGCCTGTCGAAGAATATCTGCAGATGCAGAAACATGTCTGAAGTTGAAGCCACTAGGAGTTGAACACATGAATATGAGGAAGAATTTGGCTTGGTGATTTAAAAACTGTTCTCATGTTACTGTGTTTGATAAAAGATATACCGCCACCCCGATAACCCAGAGCTCACTAGCCCACACACACACACCTCAGTTTGTTGAGTGGTCAGAACCTACTGCTCATGCTGCTGGTACCCTCTCAACAATGTCTATATTTGCACATGCTTTTTAAATTTATTATAATTTCTGTGTTGTTTTCTGCCAAATTGCCCATTTCCTCCTATTATATATAATATTTCTGAAGAACAGCTACCAATACCAGCAACCATCAATCATGCTGTAACGGCACAAAGCATTACACAACCAATGGAGACATCTTAGTCCCCAAATGTCTGAATTAATGTGGTCCCACTGCAGATATTAGGAATAGGTGTTATGGCTCTTTCAGGTATGATTTCTGAAAGTCCCAGAAATTAAAAAGTCAAAGCCTTTTCATTTTGCTGTCTTCAGAGTTACATGTCTTTAGAGTTTCTCAATAAAAGTGAACAAACAAACAAAAAGTTACTCTGAAATAATGAAGTTTTCATAATTAAGGTGGTTTTTTTGGTAGGTTACTGTAATAAAAAGCATGACCATTTCGCAGGAAGAAGTTGCATGCAACCCCCAGTTCCTAGATGCTGTTGAATTACTCCTTGTATTCTGCAGTTGTACAATAGTACTAGCCCACCCAAAAGAGAGGAAAAAGAAGTGAAAATTGGTTGTTTCCTTGCTCTGGGAGCTCTGCAGACAAGGTAGGTAGATGTATATACAAAGGTAGGACACACCACAGTTGCCACAGACCTCCCCTGTTAACTACAAGCCATGTTCCTACAGTCCCAAGACAGCATTTCGTACAAATATCTTATCTCTGGTGGGGAGAAAGAGGCTCGCCAATCATGAAGAAAGAGGAAAGGCAGCTGTCATTCCTGTGACAGGGAGAGAATAGGTGACAATCTTTGCCCTCACCACTGTGGAAGCAGAGCCCTCCCTCCTTCACCAGTGCTGGCAGGGTGAGGAGGGAGGGGGATGAAAAGCAAAAGGGGAGCCTGTCTTGTTTCTTCGGGTGAAGTGTTGTACCCATTCTGGCAGAAAACGGGTATGATAATGAAATTAGATTATGTAGGTGAACTTCTGGAAGAGAGAAGTCTTATTTACACCAAAGGGTGATCCAAATAATTACATGGAAACTCCAAATGAATAAATTGAGGCTGGAGAATAAGAGGAGACTTTTTAGCCAAATAGACTGTAAGGATCCACAAATATCTGTCCTTTGAATCACTGGGGACAAAGCACCTAAACTGGGCTAGGTTAAGGTAAACTAAACTACCTGAATCTTTAGGACTAGCTCTAAATGTTCAGACTGAAAATGCTTATAAACAATGAGTTGTCCACAGAAGCAGCAGACTGGACAGATTTTCCCAAGAAGCCTATGTAGTCGTCATTTCCTATACCCTTAAAAGCTATACTTAAGGTTGCAATGCAACCTTTTAGCTCCAAAATGATTTTCTAACCCCACTCAATACCACTGCTTGTCTAGCTGCAGCAGAGACAAATAAAACCTGCTCCTGAGGGGCAGCAACAGCAGCAAGGGGTGAAGCTCGGGTGAATTTGCCCCATGGCAGCAAACTTCTCACTAGTCAGTGTACAGTTTTAAAATTCATTAACTTATAGAATAGTCCTAATTCGGAACTGAAGTAGATAGCCTTGACCTATAAAATACACAAATGTATAATTACATCCGTTATCAGCTAGATGTAAGATCTGTATGTAAGTTTTACTGCAATTATTAGTTAAGCACATTTCTTATATGTAATTGTATTTAGATCTGCAAGTAAAAATGCTGTAAAGCGTGCATTGATCTCCTAAATTAGACACGCAGCTTTCAAGATGATAGCATAAGACTCAGTCATGTAGATTTTAGGGACAGACTACATTGTGATTGGGTGTGGGAAACTGTAGAGAAGTGGCTTGAGCCATCCGCTTTGTGCAGTGTTCACTTTGTGCACGCTGATCAGCACCAGCTTGGAAGCTGGAAGTTTCTGGGGGACTCACCTGGGAAGACAAAGTTACACTGTATGGGAATGCGTTTCTCCTCTCTCAGAAATACAGAAGGGATTAATGAACTGAACCAGTGCACCGGGTTAAGATTGCCTCGGGTGTTCAGAGCCCCTCCTTCCACAGCCTTGTGGAAGCTGAATGAAATCTCGCGACCGAAAAGCTAAGAACTTAATTGGGAAAGACTATTCTGCAAAGAGCTACTGTTTGTAACAGGTGGACAGCAGGAATGGGGCCGCGTTGTTGACCTCAAACAGGGAAAAGGTGTTCGAGCAAAAATCTAGCCAATGATCTGTATGTGGAGCCTCTTTAACAGACTTGGGCATGGACCAGGGTTTGCCAGTTTCTTCGTTTCAATAATTAAGTTCCACTTCATGTAGGCCACATGCCTTCTCTTGTTTTCTTTGGCCAGCTCTAAGACTCTGGTGTCTTCACTCTGGTGAATCATAAGTTCCCGGGGCAGAGAATTATGTTTGGATTCCTTGAGGACAGTTTCCTTTAAATTAAGTTTTCTTTAAAAAGCCAAGTAGGGCAAAGACATTAAGAATAAAATCCTTTAATGAAGAAAACAGTCTTGAAACAATAACCAAAGGAGGAGAAACAACATTTGCCTCATGCTGGAAAGACATACTTGAACCTTCACCTTAGAAGTGAGCAGCTGAAAACATTGTACTTCAGCATCATTTGTGCCAGATTTCTATGGTAAACGGACCTCCGTGATGATGCTCCCATTCTTATCTGGCTAGGTGAAGTAATGTTCTTTCATTCTACTCTTAGATGCCAAATTTTTTTAAAGATCTCTCAACACAAGACCACAGGCAACAAGGAAATGCACTTCTTCTAAGCACTTAGAACAAAAATGACAATGCAACGAACAAAATGCAGCCTATGAAGGAAGTAATGGGCGATACTTCTTTTTAATACCATCCTGCGCACCATTTTAGTGCACAAGCTGCTAAAAATCTGACACCATCCAGGATTCAATCTAAAACTTGCAAGATGCCAGGAATTAATCTAACTGTGCCTTAGCTCCATGTATCTGAGGAAAAACTAAGTGAATGACCACACCTGTAGCACTAGCTGTATAATAAATGTGCACAATACTTACATTGTATATTTATATATATAATAATCCCTGTACAGAACGACCTTATGCAGTTCCAAGCAATACATATTTATAAATGATTTCTATGAGCGTAGTTTCAATGTATATCTTCCATAATTGCCTTTAAATGGCTCTATAAACAATACTAAATTGCTACTTTGCACTGCAGACCCATCAACTCATTGATTTTACACTCCTGTTTAGGGGTGAGGTCTTCCTATGGAAGATCTCAGTGGGTATTTTGTGCAGGGTCAGGGCAGGTCTATTTTCCTGTTTTGATGCCAACCTACTTCTGAAGCGCGCGCCTTTGCCTTCAAAAACCTGCAGGTGAGGAGCCTGCTTGGACCTACCTCCACGATAGCCCCATCAGGTAGCCTGAGGAAGTGCCTGTAGAGCTCCTGGAAGCCGCTGAGGTGAACAGTGTAGACAGAGACGCTAACGGTGGTGCCACCTTTCCAGGTAGCTGCGGAGTCAGGGCTTTCATCCTGGCGCGGGAGGTCACAGCTGGAGACACCAGGCTTGCTGGCGTGGTCCTTCCAGATGTAATCAGACACTGCCACCTAGTGAGACAGAAGGCCCCCCCCCCCCGTACACACGCACACACACACGCACAGAGTCCCCCCACCCCCCACCAAAGGAACATATTTAATTAACTTCTGGCAAGAGCTTAACCGATTTAAAATGATTTTACAATAAATCTGCAAAGCCTGTGCCATATGCAGTGCTTGCACACAGTTCTCTACTACATATTTTTTTATGACATAGATCTAAATAGAGGAGATAGACAAATCCCTGGTGTATATTCTATAAAGTTAATTCTGCACAGATGAAGCTGTAATTGACTCCCGTATTAACCAAAAGTAGGGAGATCAAGCAGGGTAGGTTAAACAATAAAATGGCAATGCTGATTAAAAAAAGGCAGCTTCCCGAGAATTTCATGAACGAGTATTTGTATTTCTCTCTCTTTGAGAAGCGTTTGCTCCCGTACCCACGAGCACTTTTTAGTCTCTGATCTCTGTATAGTATTAAAATAACCTTGTGCTGCTGACTGAATTGTAGATGAGGCAGAGTAAATAAGGTGCATTTCAGCGCGCCGCATAAAGCTAGTTTATTGACACAGTTACCTAGTTTCCTGGTTTGCTCTAAACACGTTTGCTTGGGTAGGTTTTGTACCTCCCTGTGTCAGTCAGAATTTCCACTTAACCTCTTTCGTGTTAATTCTTTTACACAGGAACCTCTTTCGTGTTAATTCTTTTACACAGGCTGAGCAGAATTCAAGACTTCGGATGGATCACAGCACACAGTTTAAGCACCCCTTATCCTTAACTAGAACTGATGATGAGAAGCGTTATTTTAATACTCCCACTGAAGTGCAAGCTTTTTAACCCTTCACTTCTGCAAGACCTTTGCATCACTCATTTTCTCCCATGAGATGCTACTCCTGTTTACAGTAGGAAGGGACTGGTGATATTGTTATATCCTTACAATACATGAGCATGCTCTTCCTAAACTGTTCTACTTAACGCAGGGGAATAACTCTTTTGCTGGTCTAGCACATGCCTTTTCTTCCAAAAAAATATATTACATTGGCTGAAATGATTGGAAGTCACCCACGAAGCTAGCCATAGAAAACCTCTAATTTAAGATAGGTGCACAAAACCTTATTTTGAATTGTTTTGTTTTTTCTTTCTGCTGAAACAAAGAGCTCAGATTCTTACAAGAGATCCTAAAATGACCAGATATAAATTTTTCCCCCCACTTGGGAAAAGTTAGATTTAGCTCAGTTTGCTTGTGTTCCAGTTCACATTTCCTCAGCTCTTCTTACGCATTACGAGGAATCCCATAACTAGCACAGTGTGCCAACGCCACGATCCTGACGTGCACGCTGCTATTCTGAGCAAATGCCTTAGGAGAGGATTGATTTTAGGTGAGCTAAGAAAGTAAGAACATGCACTAGAAATTATCTCCAACTCTTTTCCAGGAACGACAGAACAGTAGGAAACTTCATTTTAGTGACAGCTTTCATTTGCATCAGTCCTAAACCATTTTACACGTTTTAAAACAAGGAAAGGTCACCTGAAATTTAAGGCAAAATATTCGCAGTCTGAACTTACCACACCAAAGTCTTTGGGGTTAAAAGACTTTATGTGAGAACAACTTGTTAGGAACATACAGCAGCTACAAGGCCAGGACAAGCCCTATGTTTTCTTCTGCCTACAACACAAACGTGTCTTACACACCTGCCATACGCCATTGCTCCATAAGAATTAAGGTGGTCAATGCTTTCATGAAAGCAGAAAGGCAGCTTCTGTTGGGACAGTACTGGCCAGAGGAGGGACAAGCAGCTGCAAGAGCTGCCACACCATACCAAGATTGCCCTCCTCTCTCACCCCAGTGTCTCACAACCTAGAGCTCTGACCTGTGCAACCAAGAGCACCAAGCCCTTCCTGGCCTCATGTCTTCTCCCTGACCTCTGACTTCAGGGAAAAGAAACATCTGGGAGAGCCAGCTCAGAAACTCAGTCTGTGGGGGATCCACACAGCAAACAGGATGATCTCTGTTGTGGTCCTCCTTTTGTTTGATACATTTTCCCCGGTACTGCTTGCTTCCTTTCTTCAGAGTGTTTTCCTCCTTCCTAAATCAATCCCGCTTGTTCCCCTGCTTCTTCTCTAACCTTCATCTTAGCCCACTTTCATTAAATCTGCTTGTCCTCCTTTGGTGTTTGTCCCTACCAACAAGTAGGGGGTTTATTTACCATGCGTTTCGCAAGCCATGGATTGTTCACTGTGAATACCGCATCGTTCTCTGCACCTCTGTTTTGCCTGTTTGAGCTGTGAGCTCTGGGGGCAAAGATACACACGCTGTGCTTGTCCAGCACAGAGGACAGCATGGACCTTAGACTACCTTCACACAAATAAATTACCACATATATTTCCAACCAGTGCCAGAGCCGAATGTAATTTACAGCATATAATTACCATGCTGGAAGCCAAAGACACGTCACTCAAACCTTTGTGCTTGAGCAAACCTTTTCTTTGCCAGGGTGAAGACCTCCTTTGGGAGTTCCCGGCTCTGGGTGCCATCCCTGTGGCACCATATCCATATTGGGTCAGGTTCGGCATCAGGAGCCTCTGCCTTGCTACCCACCCTGAGAGCAGACAGATCCGCAGGGTCGTGGGAGCCAACAAACCCACCTGACTTGTCGTCACATTTCAAGATAAGGCAAGCTCCCTCTAAGGACATTTATGTGACTAATCAAGAGAACGTGACAATACTGATTGACATGTCCTCCCCTCCCTAAAAGCACAGCCTGATCGTCAGACAGCTGAGAACAGAAAAGCACCACCAAAACTGATGGTGCCGTGCTGAGTTGCATCACCTTGGTCCCGGGTAGGCACAAGTACAAAGGAGGGAAGCGGGACATTTGGGTGGAGCATCACTCATTGATCATTCCTCAAAGTCATCTGGTAGCATGAATTTGCCTGAAGACAGACTCTGCAATACATCATGGGATATAACCAACCCCAGGAAAGGAAAAAGCAGTGCTGGGGGTGGCTGAGAATGTAGACACCCCAGATCTCAAGGGCAATTCTATTGCCTCCTTGCTAGCACCATCTTAAAGTATTTGGCAGATGGACGTCCACTGCCTTGAAACTTTCAAAACGCATTTCTGTGAAGTGATAGGTCACTAGAGAGCTGCTGTGGCCTACATAACCTGAAGTGAGCTCCAAAAGTAAACTCTACTGTCATCTGAAATTTCTATCATTAAGTTAATCAAAAATGTCCATTCATTTCTACAGGAATACAATATGAGTTAATAAATCCACCGAGACAGGCTAGTCAAGAGACTGTGCATATAGGACATGTCAGAGGAACTGAAGTTAGCTATGATCTAGATTCACAAGGGCTGACAAGAAACCACAAAATGCCAGAGCAGTGTACAGTAATGCTTAAATGAAATCCATCTTTCAGCAGAAAAACACATTAAGGATGGTAATTCAATGATAAAAGAGGCAGGCCAGAACAGGTTCAAATGCTGAATATTTCACAACATAACTTAATTAAAGCAGGAGTGTGAGGCTGTTAATCGCTTTATAATAGTTCAGCTTGAAATGAGGTCTGATGTGAATGCCCATATAGTTTATTTGTTTGTATTATTATAATCACAAAATGTTACATCAACCTAATGCAAATATACAGTTTTCACTGGTCTTTATTGTGTTGCTTTTTACTCCTTATGATCCTCCTGTCTTTGTGCAAGTATGCAAAGGGAAGAACTGGGAGGAAGGGTCACAAATTTAGGTCAGATCAGATGATTCAGTAAGTCTCATGTGGGTTTAAGTCTTATTAATAATTTTAATACATTCTTCCTTGACAACAATGATTTCAATCACTGCTCCTTTAACGTACAGTGTGACGTAAAAATACACGGATTTTTAAAGGAATGGAACACGCTTCTCGTACAAAGAAGGTAAATCATGTCACCCTTTGGAAATTACAGTACATAATCTAGAACAAAAGACAAAAATACATTTGTAAGTACAAATACAAATGTACTTTGTTGTATAACTATATCATGCCATACGAAGGGTATAGAAATATGTTATTGAAGTAGAACATGATAATATTTAAAATACAAATATATTAATAAATGTATATTTATAAATATATTACACACATGATGCACAACCAATGAATATTAATATTTCCAAGGTCAGGGTACAGAAAATTCCATGCTAGTGCATTAAGGTACTATGAGATTTTCTATTGTTTGACAGCTTGTGTAAAAGAAGAAATGAAAAAAGAATTCCTCAAATTTTCTGAGCCAGAGTGGGAATAAGAGGAAGACTGACTTTTAGTGTCTTAAAAAAAGACATCAGCATTAAAAAAAGTCTTTTAAAAAAGTTGAGAAATACACATATCCACGTGTGTCCAAACACTTGAGTGTGAGCAGTGCTGATTCTTAACTGCTTGCAACATTATTACTAGCAATGTCATGTGAATCAATTCCAGCTTCATGCATTGCAAAACGTACAAAAAAGTTTGAAAGGAGCATTCAAAGAAAATGCATAAAACAAGCAATACGGACCAAGCCAACCAGCTGAGAATGGGCGGAACTGCGAGCTGGTCATGACAAATAATTAGCAAAAGTTACAAGCTGTTAACTTTAGGCAAAAGGGCAAAAGTGTTGAAATTATAGAAAAAAAAGACATCAAAATTTGAGGGTGCTGTATTTACTTCAAGTAACTTTCATAGACATGGTAAGTGCATTTTCTGTGGTAAGAGTTGTAAATATGGGAATTGCTGTCCTGGAGGCAATCTTTGTTAAACTAGTGTAGCTCTACAATTAAAAAAACAAAAGCTGGCTAGTATTAACCTCCGAGGGAAGCTCAGCACCCCTTCAGTATTGCAAACCCCATCTCTGACACAGTATTGCTAAAAACCTTGCCAGCAGCCCCAGGAAAAGAAAAATTTACATGGACATGCTTAAAAACACCATTGCTGCTGGTGTCAAATGTACCTTGGTGGCATCCTGGTCCGGGTGAGGCTACCACTGAACCTCAGGCAGAACTAGCTGTGACAGTGGGAAAGACTTTCCAGCCACCGTAGGAAGGATGGGGTACTTTGCAAGAAGTGAAAATGAACTCAGTTTGAATAAATTGCAAAATTAGAGAAATGGACAGCAAAGGCATGAACAAGAGAAGCTATTAGGACTGCCAAAAGTCATACTGTCATGGAAAAGTCACGACCAGTTACAACAATGCCCCCCATATTTAATCCTTAAATGTATAAGTGTGTACACATGCTTCTACATACACAGTGTATTTTGGTGGGGCGTTAGCATGTGCTCTCATGCCTGTGGCAATAATGAAGTATGTAAATGTCTTGGGTTAGCAAAGGCCTTCGGACTGCTGTTGGCAGAGGACCTCTGCCAGGCACGCGTGGCGTAATAGCCGTACCCTGACCTACGGAGCCAGATCGACGGCAAATGCCTTCAAACCAGTGTGATATCCCCACCTACAACTGCCTGTAGTAACTCTGCAGATAGATAACTTGTTTCTAAATCGTCCTATTTATGAACATAATGGACCAACATAATGGACCAGTAGTATCTGGGAATTGTTTATTTCAGTCAAATTATGAATGCCTGAAGCACTGTTGTTACAGTCTTCCCTGATTTATTTAATAAACTGACATGGACAGACTGAATGATGAAAATAAACATATACAGAGAATAACCTCTTTGGAAACGACTGAGGAGAAATCCCAGAATAGATTTATGGCAAGCTGCTCAGCATCATAACACTAGGAACAGCGGAGGATCTTTTTGTTTCTGAATCACACTAGCATCATGTTTACGGATATGTCCAAATGAACAGCGATGCAGATCTTTTCCAGGGGATGATTTTGATCTCCTGCTTTTAGATATTACAAAGCGCAGTCGCATATTTCTTAGCCACCACGCACTCGTTGCTAGTGTAGTCTGCTGCTTACCATCCCATCATTTCAGATCAAAATCTTATGCGGTTTTAATTCTCCACACTTGAGTTGTCCGTAAATAATATACAAATGTAGAAATAGACTCTTCCAGACAATAATATATTTGGGAAAAAAGGTCATCTCTAGTATTAAGTCAAGGAAAACTGATATTCAATTCAGCAAAAACCTTAGTGAGTGAAAATTAAAGGCCGCAGCTTTCTTGCATTTCCTTGTGCATAGCAGTGCCTTTGTCCATTGATTTGCCCTAAGGAAAAGAGATATAATACATTCCCTTCCTATTCCAGAGAATCCTGCTGTATTCCAAGCCCAGAATGGGTTTGGTTCAGATGGGTAAGAGAAATCTCTCTCCACGCCTCATTTCCCAAATTTTATAAGGCATGCTGGAATCAGTTACTTAAGAAAGCATCTTCAGTAACTTCAGACAGACAGGATTTTATATACAAAAGTGTTTAGGAAAAGCTATTTTCCCTATGGAAGTCAGGATTTTAATGCATACAAGGGCATATCTGTGTAAATAAGTGTCTGCTATTCATTATCTGCTCATCAACATTTGTTATTCATTACTCGTCTGTTTACAAATGTAACGCAGTCAGAAAGCAGAAATAATACTATATGACTTTGGTGACCAAACATACACCAGAAACAACAAATAGTAAATAGATCAACAGAGCAGTTCATCTTATGGGATAAAATTTGCCCACAGAAGACATTCTGCAAAAATTTGTGAAAATAACACTGACAGATCTGTAGAAAAACAATGTGGTTCAAAAAGAATCTGTAAACAGAAAACAAAGGAGCTAAGTTTGTCAATTAACCTATGTGCAATGAACATTTTACCTTAGACTTTTGCTGTTTGGAACAGATTAAATTCAGAGAAAAGATAGTTAAAAGAAATAAGCCTGTGTTCACAGATTTCATTCACCATGTCCACGACCACGTGCATAAAAGATGTATGTCTGGGTATGAGACAAAATTTTACTGACCTGTGACTTATGTGAGATGGACAGATTTGTTCCTGGCAACTAAATAACATTTTTAAATCTGGATCACTACGTGGGCAGTAAATCAGCTGAGAACTTAAAACTTAGTTACATTGGACTGTTGTATTTTCTTCAGCTTTAGAAAATTTCCTTCTGTGAAGGCAAAGGAACTGTGTATCCTTGTGCCAGTGGAGCAGAACATAGTGCAGACTGTGCTTTTTGGAAGAGTGTCTTTTGTTGGATACCTGATCAAGTCTCGATTTTAAACTTTTTTTTTTTTAATAGTCTTCAAAAAATAGCGAATCATTATGAAGTTTTTCCAAAAATCAAAAATTTCCCAATTTGCTTGCTTAGACCCAGCTTTCTCTTCAGACAGATTGAAGGGGGCCAGGAAGAAGAAGGTGAAAGAAGAAAGCAAACTTCAACTCTTTTGGTAAAACATGTATGAAAATCCGTGAAGGGTGGTTGCCCCTCTTTAGAAATATTGTACTTTTTCTCTGATCTTTCAATAGTTCTAATGAGTATACTGACAACTCCATCATGGATGCCAATTGTTAGCAAACAGATTTACCACAGAGACATCTAGAAACTCTCACTCGCACTGCGGCCCCATTGCTCCAGCTGCTGTCCTGACAGGTAGAAATGGTCTGCCTGCAGAACAGAGAATTAACAACCTACGGCAAGATCAAAGCAATAGCTGCATTAGGACATCTATGTGGTTATATGCTTTAACTGTCACTCAATCATCTGTTTTTCCAAATAATCACTAAATAATTAGCTCGTTTCTTGCAGACATCACTGCAGAGGTTAGACCATGGAGGCAGAACTGAAGGAAAAAAGTTTCACAACCACCTTCCTGGCAGGACAGAAAGGAGTGGAAGGACCTGGCATATCTGTGTAAGAATTTGTTGTTCCATGGCAATAAAACAAATGCTGGTTTCATATTAGAAAAAAAAGGGAAGAAAGAAAACGAAAACAACAAAGGTTTAGGTCTTCCTTTTTGGTCAAGATTGGCATTCCCCATTCCCATCTCATCCCCTCTTCCATCTTCACCCCAAGGATCTTTTTTCTGCCTCCGTGGGGCCAGCACCCCAATTTCAAGCTCAACAGAAGCTAATCCAAAAATGTCTCAATTGGTAAGGCATTTCCTTGTTGTCAGTTTACACCTTCCTTTTTCCGCACCAGGGTTGTATTTTTGGCTCTTGCAAAGATTTTAACCATACCCATCACTGACGCTTCTCTAGAAATCTAGAAGTAGAAATTTACTGCAGCAAGGAGACAAAAGGTCAAAGGTTCAGGGCAGTTTGCATAAGCCTTCAACAGGGTATGCAAACCAGTTGGGTCTGCAAAACTTGTCAAAAGAACTTGCAAGATCAGGCTGCCTCCTGGGGTCCTCTGATGGTACCAAGAGCCTCTAAGCAATGCCTTCTTCCCTGCTTGAATTAAGAAACCAGATAGCAAAAATTCTTCTGGCAATAATATTTCCCACTTGTAGCACAGTATTGCAAAAACAGCCCTCTTTGTGGTATTTCAGCAGTTCTGCCTTCAGTTCAAGTAGGAACAACGAAATGCACCCAAAAACAATATTTTACAAACAAAGTAAAACCAACTGGTAGGAACCCTAACAAATGATTTATGGTGGAGCTTCAAGTTTTGGGCAAAGATGTGGTGTGATTTTAAGTATGGAAGAAAGATTTTGTTCATATTTGGTTTCACCTCAACTAGTTTGCCTTTCCTGAATCAAAAGTTACTCTCTAAGATATCCAGAAACAATTGTGTTGTATTATTGAATTTGATGTGCTTCATTTGGAGAAAAATGGTTTAGTGTGCTGTGACCAATTGTCTATTATAATGAAGCTTATTATTAATGGAGTGTACTTTTATATCCTTGTTTTTTCCTCCTTAGAAGATAGCAGAGTTCAGCATCCGACAAAGATGTAAATTGCATTTTCCTTTTCACATAGGACAGATTTCAACTTCTGAACCAGCAGTCAACAAAGATTCCCCCAGCTGCTGGGAAAAAAGTAAGTATTTATGAAGAAAGGCATAATAAGATCAGAGGGAAGCCTGTCATAAAAATGCACATTGCATAATACATGATGGATCAGTTCTATTATTTAACTTTTGCATAGATATAACAATACAGAGATATGCTAACCATCATAGTCAGCATTAATTTACAGTGGGAAAAATAATTAGAATCTCACTTTTTCTGAAGAATGGAGTGAAAATGTAAACAATGCTTCCCTCCAGGCAAGTGCTTTATCAAGTTGACAGGTGCATTTGAATTTCCATGGGTGGGGGACATAATAGGTTATTTATGTGTCATTTTAATAGAAAGGCCCAACCATCAAGATGGACAGGAGACTTTATCAGTACTGCTGTTTGCAACTAATCCACCAATTTAATACCCCATGAAAATACCTGCAACAAAACCTGGACATTTTTCTTTTCCACTCCATTATAGGCAAATCAATATGGGTGCTATTCATCTCAAATCTTTGGCTCAGCAGGTGCCCACTACACAGAGCTCCTCACACCACCAGTGCATTGGCACAGCCGCATAAGCATAGAGACTTTGAGTTGTGGTGCAATCAGTGGCTCCAAGACAGGATCACAAAAGTGCTCTTGGATCACTAGGTCACCCCTAAATACAAGTAAGCAAGCAAAAAAACCCCTCAAGCTTGTTGGAGTTTTAGTGTGTCGTTTTTTCTTTTTTTTTTTTACGAGAAAGGAGACAACAACCCACAAAGTTGTGGCACGGGCCCTTGCGGGGTGTCTCTGCCAGTCAAGACTTCTGCGCTGTCTGCTTTGTCTTCCTCTCAGAGCATGAAGCGTCCTACAGTTACGGTAGTTGTTGTATGGGCCAAAGCAGTGAGCCTCCTGCACTGAATACCGCAGGAGTGTTTCCATGGCATAGCTGTGGGCTGAGACCTGTCTTGTGCGAGGTGACGTGAGAACTTGAGAACTCGAGAACTCGAGAACTCACGTGCAGGACGAAAAGAGAGCTCCACCCCACAATTCAGGTACAAACAAGATCCAATCCTGCCACACACTTCAACGTCCCATCAATTTAGTGACAGATTTGTCTTGGAAACCTTGACTTTTGATCAAGGTTACCAATTTCATAGGTCTCTCTAGAATTGATTTTTTTCTATGTGGATGTAGTATTCACATCTACACAAACATGCACATACCTTATTGTTAATATAAAAAATCTTGCTTAATTATTACACTGATAAGTAAGTATAGTAATAGAGACAGCACCAGGTTTTGCTTTTAACACTGAAAAAAATCCAGCAGGACTTTCAAGAGTTTTTGATTGCTGCAATTGTATTTAAAGTAGACGCACCCTAATTTTCACAAACGAGTGGCATATCCTTGGTTGTGGGATAGCCACAAGCCAGAAAACCATTATGCATCTCCTAGATGTAACAGGTTTATTTACATAGATTTGCTGTAAAAAAGAAAGATGCTAAAATGCGTACTCCATGACACCCTCTTGTGCATTAGCTCTGCTAAATGCCGACCTTTTTTGTCCTGTGTTGGACTGTGAGGTTCATTGACATATAGCCCTAGTCTGACCCAGAGTAGCCAAGCTCCAATTTCTTCTCCTTCTCTTCTTGATATTTTCAGCTTCCCCCTCTACTTGTCTACACAGCTATTCCTACCCTATTTGTAGCACAGAGCACATGCTGACAGTTCCCCAGACCTTCACTGGTGGGTGTGTGTGTCTACACAGTCAAAGTCTGGCCTGATCTACACAAGAAAAAAAGTATTTTCCATTAGGGAATATTACAAAAAAACTTTTTTCAAGAGCTGAAGGTTTTCATTATTACAAATCCAAGCTCATCTGTGTGCAAAAGTTCAGTTTCCAGATTCATGACCCACCAGGGTCTACGTGGACTCCAAAGACAGTCCCTGGTGAGCTTGAAAAGCCTTAGAAAAGATAGAGGTAATGAGATCATCCACCATTCCCATGTCCACTCAGAAGCATGTCCTAATTCTGCAGAAACAATTCTTTCCTAAAAAACACAGGTACAGCTCCAGAGACGTTACAAGGATGTAACTGGGCGTATCTTCATGCCCCCTGGGTAATTCCTAAGACTGGCTACACCTGAAACTTTTTGCAAAAGTAAGCAATTCACAACAACAAAAATTTGATTAAAAACAGTCCTGGGACATTTCCAGTCTTTCAGTCTGCAAAGCTCATGTATCCCTGTGGTTAATTAGGAAATATTACTCATAGTAAGATCCAGTTATAATAAAATGTATGTTGCCTGAACATAGCGTCTTAATAAGCTTCAGAAACAGCCACTGCCCTGTTTTCCTCCCATTGCTTCTAACTTGGTGACCATGTTTTCTGGTAGGAGGACAATGCCACTTCTGCCACCTGCAGAGAAGGACTGTGTACTGTCTTGCCTCCCAGGGCACGTGATTGAACCTCTGACCCAACATAAAAGAGGAGGTCCAACTCCAGTAAGCAGAGGGTTTGCTGCACACATATGGCCTGTTAGCCTGAGAACAAGCAACACGGGATCTGCAACACGATGCATCGCACAGACACCCCAACGCAGCACCAGCTCGCAGGAATAACTTTGAGCAGCCCAGAAATGCAGTTGAAAAGAGGGACGCTGAGATAGGGCTGCTGCTGCCTGGGCAATTTATCCATGACAGCCCTCTCTTGTGGGTGTCATTCAGGAGCTTACAGGAGTCAGGTTGTAGGCCAGAAGAAATCCCCTGGGAGCCCGGACGAGGAGTCGCGCACAGGCCAGGAAAAGAAAGCCCTGAGAAAGACACAGATTGGGCATCAATGTGGCATCACTTGAGCCCTCAACAACTGGCATCACTTGAGCCCTCAGTCCACACCCAAGGGGGAGGCTGTATCTCTTCCTTATTTGAAAGCACCTGGTATTTCAATCATATATTACCACTAGAACTACATCACAAGCTATAAATGGTAAAGTGTGGGAAAGAAATCCAAATAAATTACTTTGCGTAGTCTTAATTAATCTATTAAAAGGCAACTCAGACTGCGTAGAAGACTGCAATAGCAAAGACGCACAACTGCAGGATGTTGAGTTGGCAAAATGAACAAACCTGGAAGTCTACATTTTAAAAGTTTTATACCAGTGTCTATTTTTTTGCTCTGCTTAGATCGTGACTCCTTTCACAAATCACGTAAGGAATGTAAGCAGTGTATCAGCACACCATCCTCATTACACCAGACAGCAGATACTGAAAAGGAAGGTGACTGTTTACTGCCTAATGACTTTGCTTCAATTTCGATAGTTTAATAGATGACATGTTTCTTCTCTACTCACAGAACTAATGAGAGATATTGCTATTATATACTAGATTTTTGTTACATAGTGAAGATATAAAAAAGGTGAACATCGAAAATTATTTTGGCCTCAGTAAATGCAAGTTGATTTGGCTTATGCTACATGGGAGAATATGAAAAATATCACCTGTAACTGAGATGTTTCCTTTCAAAAAGGCAAACTTTGAGAATTTAATTTCAGTGAAAAATGTACACTCTATAGTACTTTAGATAATACACAAAAGTCATTTCATATCTCATCAAAAACTGTTGTTTTTTGCTTTGCATATGTGCTTGTTTCACTGCAACTTTGCTGTCTTTATGCTGGTGTAGATTCTTTGATGAAACAAAATTAAAGTAAGTGACAGTGGCACAGGAATGAATCCTGTCCATACATTTTATTTATTTAACTGTAATCAGAACATTTCCCCAACTTAGTAGAACAATATATTGATCAATAGAATGCTAAGCACAGAAAAACATCAGCCAAATTGTTTTAGTAATCAAGAAGAAAAGGGGCAAGTGTCCCCAAGAATAGTATAATGCCTTCTTAAGTCAGCAGAGTTATTGAACACTTAGCTGATACATTTCAAGGATTGAAAGCGCCAAAAAATAAGCTGGTTTCTGTATACTGATTGCCTAAAATCGATTCAACTGACCACCACAGTTTTTTGCTACATGTAAAAGTGTGACTTTCCAACCAGGACACACTGTATTTTCTCAGCTCTTTGCTGGTTCCCTTTCTCGTTACATGTCTTATGTGGATGGGTGAACCCCGTTCAGAAAAGATCAGAAAACACTTGGCACATCTGCAATTTCAAGCGTATTTTGATGGCTTGGTTTTATAGAAATACTACCAAAAGGCTGTTGACTTCAAAAGTCTTAACACACAGAGAATGGGGATGCTTCAGTTTTTTCTCAAGTTAAAATATATTTTGAGAAAAGTTATTGAGAAAATGTATTTTGGGATCTTTTTGAGTGTTAAGCTGGGGAAGTGATATTAATGTATCATGTTTCATTCATATTAAGGATTCATTTCCCATCATTACAAAAGCATCAGCGATCTTGCTTAGCTCCTCCTTTTAATCACCTTTCAACTGACTGTACCTTGTATTTCTAGTTAACATTAAAAATTAAAGATCAGGCTATGTTAGTAAGCCAAAGCCCATCAAAAGCACTGCTCTGTCTGCCCAGGCTATTTGCCTTCTTGAAGCAGGACCAGCTCCAGGCATCAGCAAAGCAGGCAGGTGCCTGGGAGATGACTTTTGCTCCTCTGCGTACTTCGCCTGCAGCAGAGCGCCAGCAAGCCAGGCTGGAGGCTGCTGCTGCAGCCACGGAGGGTCCCTGCGTTTGGGCTGCTCCTCCAGAGGCAGCAAGAGCAGAGGTAGTGTGGGAGTCTCCATCATAACTGCAACCCAGCAGTAGAAACCACCTTGTTCCTGCAGCAGCAGCATTCCATTTTACCTGTGCTGCAAAAAAATCTTGACTTTGACATGCTTTGGACATGGACAGATGACAACAAGGTTTGTTATTCTGGATGTGGTTTAAAGCAGCCTAGTGCTATGGTGGCCTGTCTGGCAGAAGCCATTTCAACAGAATGCTAACTTGCCTCCCAGAGTTAGATCGCGTTCGGTCCCTTAGAACTGGAGAGGTCTTAAAATTTAAAGTGTGGTGTTTAATAATAATTTTCACAATCCTGTTTCCATTTCCTGGGATAACACTAGTATTTATGAAGTAAGTGGCCTCTCCAACTTCCTGCACAAATGGATTTATATATACAATAATTCATTGAAATAGAATGGCTGGAAGTACTACTTTAATCTTCTCTGCTTTCAGATGTTGCAGTTCTCTTTTCTGAAAAAATCAAATTTTCTATACTTGAGTTTTCCTCACAGCTTGTTTGTACCTGACAAATATATTCTACATGTAATACATGACTCTTTACTGATCCATTTATCTACCCGTAACTTTCAGAGATAATTCTATCTATTTACATCCAAGGTTTCCATCTGCACATCGAAATCTTCTGCTTCTAATACTCAGAGAGGTGACATAAGAAAAATGTTCTCAAATGTCCCTGAACAGATAGTGTCCTAGGGAGAAGCAACCCGATTAGGTTCTGGTACACCACACTGCCTCATGTCCTCACATTCCTGTTGGTGATTTGGGAATTTGGACAGTGGCTGCTTATAGACTCAGTCACTATGTGGGAAGAAAAAAGAAACCAAAATAGGAACTGAGCATCATTACAGCCAAACACCGTCAGTCAGTCTTAGGCAGGAGGGAAGACTTGCAATAGGCTGAAACCTCAAAGATGTCGTACGAGGGACTACATCCAAACCAAGAGCTACGTTATATAGCAGGAGGGTATCAGCTGAACTACAACTGTACAGCAGAAGAAAGATGCATTAACTCAAATGTTTTGAGATTATTATTATTATCTTAAATGTTTTAAGTTTATTATTGCCAATACCTGGTGGAAAAAAGATCATGTTTGCTTCATGGCTAACTTGCAAGCTGTATTAAGTTCCACTTCTATACTGGTTACATATGAAAAAAGAAAAAGGGCACACCATAAATTTACTACAGATTTTATAGAGAGTTTAGACAGCATTAGACGGCTCAGCTACCTAACAAATTACTTGATCTTTGCTTCTTGTTCTGGTAAAGGATTTAGAAGCGGCAAAGAATAAGGCAAATGCAATTGAATTGGTATGAACAAACTATGTTGATTTAGAAACCAAGCCAAATAAAAAACATTACAGTAGAGTTTCCAAAAAGTTTGCAATTTAAAATACCCATAGGGCAGATCTGACTTACATGACCAACACTTAATGTATAGTACGTGATAAGATGACACATGCAGTTTTGAAACTTGGCAGTAATTCAGAAAAAGAATACTTTGCTGGCCATTAAGAATTTCTGAGCAATGTATTCATATTTGTTATGTATGTCTGTAGTTGAGTTCCTGAGTGATTATAGTTATAAAAGTGTCTTCTCGTGTAATCTTAGGACACCAAAAGCTGCCCTGCAAAATGAAACTAAGAACTAATAAATGAGCTATCTTTTTGTTCATGCTTACAGTACACCAAATTCACGTCTTGAGCTTGCTTTCTGTTAGCAAATGCAAAGGAAGAGAAACTGCCACAGATCTACAGGGGTGCAAACGATGCAAGAATTGAGCTTGCACTTTTGCAAAGGCCCTTGAGGGGTCTGGGGCTGTGCATGGGAGCAGGGGGAGAAGCAGCATGAGCATTATACTGAAATATCTTAGCATGCTTTATTGCACCTAAATAATCTCATACGGGGAACTCAAACTAAAATAGTGGGCAACAATGAGCAATTATACTTTCAGTTTTATCCTGGCAAGGTTTAAATAATGTATTAAGATTTGGGGTTGTTGGGTTTTATGGTTTTGTTTGGGGAGGGTTTTTTTAGAAATGTATGCGTATTTTCCAATGGAGCTGGTACTGTCTTGCAGCTGTTTGATATTAGACACAAGACCTACCAGCCCTCAAACCTCACATTAGAAACAGACCTTTGGCCAAGTTGTGTCTTCATTTAGACCTTGGCAACCCTGCTTACATCAGTGGAGGTAATTTGACCTCTCATTTGAATAACGCAGTGCAGTGATATGGTTCTGGTTTGTATTTTCTATGATTGTTTCAGTCGAAAAGCAACAACTCCCTGGACTGTATGTGAGATGAAAATGCCTTCCAGAGGTAACAGCGCAGATACCGGAATCATGTCTGATCTGACAAACCATGTGGCAGGGACAGGTTACAGCACTGTGCCAGCTCAGCCACAAAAATATCTGCCTAAAGCCTCTCCTGATAACCTTGCACTGAAAGGATCAGAAAAAGTACTGCGGGCGATGGCAAGGCAGCAGGAACTCTTGGAGCAGCAGGTTCAGCTCCCTGGCACAAGCAAATTGTGTGTGTGTACACAACCTTTAGAAACAAGAAGCGTCCCTTCTCTCTCTCATCCAGCCACAGTGAAGTTTTAAAGTGAGCAAAATTCAGTCCAGATTAGAGAAGAAAACTTCCAGTCGAAATAACTGCATTAGAACAGGATTAATGTGATGGTAAACATGCTTCAGTAATCCATTTAAGACATATCCTAGTTGGCTGAATCGTTATTACTCTGAATTTAGGGGGTTTATGAAAACGGTTGTTTGTGCACTGTCTGAAACAACTTTTACTCCCTTATGAAAAAAAAAAAAGGAAATACAGTATTAGAGTCCTTCAGGAAATGAGCAAAAGCTTATGACTGATGGTAACTTTCAACCCCACATGCTTAATACAGATATGAAAAGCAAAATGTCACAGGGTTGAAAACATGAAAAAATACTGTGAGCTCTCTGTTTATTTTTGTTGGTTTGTTTGCTCCATAAAGCGTCTCCTTGCCCAATTGCAGTGATAATGATTCTCAAAAAAGCCTGGGCTGGGAGTCTGAATCCTAAGCTTTTAAGTCAGAATCTTTGCCTGGCTACACATCAACCAGAAAAAGAAACAACAAACTCTAGTCATGATGATGCCACATCACCACCAAAACAGAATGAATGTATTTGAACTGAAGCATCTTTGCCTCATTCAAGAATTTCCATTAGGTTTTGTTTAAACTCTACAACCTTCTTTGTGCAGGCAGAAAAGAGGCTTGTTCCATGAAAATAAAGAAAACCAAAACAAAAAAAACTTTTAAAGCCAAAACATTTAGCTTAATCCATCTCTAAATCCTATTACACATTCAACAAATGACAATAGTAACCCTTAGTGGCCAGAGATGAAGCAATATATGGCAGAACAAGCAGAGTTCCTCCAAGGTTAGCTTGAAGGGCATTGTCAGGTTCAAAAATTATAAATTCTTTTCTCTTTGTACATGCAGGCCTTTTTACACAGCTCTGGCACATCATTATACCCATGCTACAGCTTTGTCAAGATGCCAGAACAGCATAAATGAGAGTCAGACCCCAGACATTTAAAACAGACACAATTACTTGCACCATCACCAGTGCAAAAGCAAAGGGATTTTTTTTTTTTTTTTCTGGTAAATTTGACTTACTTATTTTCACAGTGGTTTGCATTCAGCTTGGACAATGAAGTAAAAACTAACAGGCATTTATAGTAAATAATAACGAAGGAAGTTTCGCCTCACTTCTGGTTGCTTACCCTCTCCGGTGCCCCAGCATTTGGACTGTAAACACTGCAGAAGAATGTTATATTTACACAAAGATGCCATTATTGTCATTTGGGTTTGAGGCTTTTTGTTTGTTTTTTTTTTTGCCATTGTTATTTTTTTCCTCTCCCTCTCTGTCCCCCCAAAAGTCCATTCCATTTTCCTTTAGTTTTCATCACAAACTTCGTACTTGGAAGCTACCCGAAGGGTTGATTTCAAGTATTTAACATCACACACAAATAAATTAGCACCAAAGAGACACTGCAATCAGTGTAAAAACTGCTCCTGTAATATTTAGATGCTGATTACAGCTCCTCAGGCTGGATGTATACATGAGTGACAAGAATCCTGGTCCACATGCACAAGTTTCAGAGTGTAAATGTGGCAAGAGGAAATTGAGGGTAAAGACTCCAAAACAGTCATAATCCGCTGTCGTATCGTTCTCACTCACACACATGTGTTTATACTTTTACTTGTAAAAACTGGACGAGAAAATATTTTGAATACTTTGCTATTGCTGGGCCTCCTTTTCTTTTAGTCACTCTGTGCAACATCCAACTGTGTGCCTCAAGCTGCTTTGCAAGAGCCTCCATGGCATGGGGCTCCCTGGCCATGAAGCGTGCCGCTCGGAGAGCTGTGGCTCCTTGGCCTCCGACCCAGCACAGCTAAGGACCTCCACAATGAGAAGTGGCTGTTTCAACCTGCTAGGAAGCTTTGCAATAGACTTCTGCTCTCCTCATGCAGGCTAAAGCCCCCTCTCTGTTACTAACAAGACATCTGGTCAGTTTAACGCCATCAGAAATACTTGCAGTGCTTTTCTGATGGACACCACTGTACACCTGCACCACAGAGGGTGCTCATCTTCTTCAGCTATTTAATTGCACATCTGTTTTCATTGAAGAATGCTTCTCAAATCCTAAAAACACCCTCCTCTGCACACCTGTACTGAACTGTCACCACCAGGGAGATGAGGACACGGTTGTTCAGGTACAGAACAAAAAGGCCACCCTGGTCCCTAGCTGCTTGTCACTCAGCTGCGGAGCAAGAGATGGCAGAAACAGCTGAGCAAGTGCAAGGAAGCTGTGTTAGCAAGGAAGGCAACCTAAACCAAAAGAATGCGTAAATTCTGCAGGAACCTGCATCAAATTTGCTTTGGAAGACAAGAATGCAAGGGGCTATGGCGGAAAGAGCAGCACTTTTGTGAAGACACTTTTAAAGTCAGGCACCCTCAACCTTTTCCCATTTCAAAAGATCTTTTTCTCTGTCACTGGAACAAGCTATTGCGTGCTGTGGACGCCACAGACTCAGATGTTCTGAAACACGGGACGCTGCCAATACCAAGCGGTGCAAGATCATCCCATAGAGGAAGGCACCGAGGCTGTACCAGGCTGGATGTGAACACGCTGCTCCAATCGCGGCACTGCCGTTTGAAGGGAAGAGCAATCCACAAAGGTCTGCTGCACACTCTGGGCTGCAGCTGGGGGACCTAGGGGAGGTTCTGGCGCTCTCATGCTGTGGAAGGACCTGATGAATTGTGCAGGGCGCTCCGTAAGTTATATCAGCGTCACACCTACCTACAGGGCCAAAGGCACTCACTGCTTACCCGTCGCCCTGAAGGTCTGCACACGTGCAGTGGACATTGCCCAGACTTGAGCGTGAGGTGGGATAACATTTGTCAACAAAAGATTTCCCATCTGTCTCAACTACTAACAATTACCCGAACCCCCCAAAAGCCACTTGAAAAGACACTAGTTCTCAAAAAGCAAATTAACTAACATCCTCCAAGCTGTTATTCAAGCTGCAGCACACACTGCTTCAAACAATACCATTTATAAAGCGATAATGAAAGGAACTAGTCTATAAACCTTTCCTTAGCAGCAGGAGGGCTTAGGCTCCCAGGTTCACAAGCCTTCAGTTTATTTGAAGCCCATCAGACTTCAGCAAAGAGGAACTAATCAAGGGAAAGAGTCGAGTAATCCTAAAAAAGCTTAACAAGACACTATCAAATACGCTTTTTTCTCCACCTATATTGACTTTGAAAGAAACAGAAACCAGCGTTCTACCTTAACTGTGTTATTTCCCACTTGTTAAATGGAAATGCAAAGCCCAAATGTGTTCAATAAAGCTAAAATAAGCATCCTTATTTGTGAACGAACAAGTGAAGTAAGGATCCAGTTGGCAGGCTTGCTCTCTCATGCAAGATCCATTAATACAAAAGGGAGTTTATCTGAGAAAAGTCTAAACTACAAATCCTAAACGGGTAATCTCAGCTGCAAAAGAAAACAAGGCTGCAGAGATTTTTAAGCTGTGGGTGAGCTTAAGCTTCAAGCCTGCAGGCTAACGCTACTCAGAGTGTTTCTGACTGGATAATTTTCTATGCAAAAAGACTGATTCATCAAAGAATTGCTCATGCCACAGCCAACGTGCTAATTTCAATGGCTGTTCGTCTGACAGGTGCAACAAACCCTTCTAAGATGTTTCAAATGACCCAGTGCAATTTTCCTATTTTTAAATAACCCTTCGTTGTTACTCTGGCCAGACAAATGCCCTGCAAAAGCAGACAGGCTGCTCCCACTGCTGCAGCCTGGGGAGGGCTTGGGGGGACCCCAGCTCCCCAAGGTGCTGCCTAGCTTTGCCTTTCCCTTTTCCTCCTGGCGGTAGCACGATAAGTTTTACATACACATGTTGATGCTAGTGTCACTGGATAAATGATGCACATTTAGGGCCACAACTGGGGATCCTGATGTGTAAATAAGTCCCTGCACCCAGTCAGTGGAGAGAGATAAACACCTCAGAAAATCTGCTGAGGTGGTCCCAAAGCCTTAGAGTGGGCACAGCGAGAGGTGCTTAAAACCAGCAGGAGAGGAGCCCCTAGGATTCATGTGGAACGTAGATCATCTAAACAGCTCACTCTAGGATCAAGGTGTTGTGAGGCTCAAAGTTTAGGTCCATCTTCACCGGAGCACGCCAAAGTTAGCAGCTGCCCACCTTTTCCCTGGATCATTTCTCTATGCCCTCTCCAAAATTGCAGGATTTTATTTCAGAAATGTTGATTTTTAAAAGTCCATTCTGTTTTGGACAAAACAGAGTAAGTTTTGAAACTACAAATCCATAAAACCTGCTGTACTTACATGTCACCTGAATGGCATGCTTATCCCTCTCTGACCACCCAACCCATCAGATTTCCCATTAATATTAATACACAAATCCTTGCAAATGCAACTGCCTTTTAACTGTTTTGGGTAATATTTTGCAGGATGAAAAGAACAGCTTTCAAAATAGAGGAAAAATCCAGAGGACACAACCACATTTCACAGGTCAGTGGCTGGGATAGCAGGAGCTGCTGAAGGAGAGCTGAAGGAACATACTTGCTCAGGGGCATTTTAGCACTCTTGTGATACGATACCCATATTCATCAGCATGCAACAATCCCCTCTCCAGATGAAAAACACTACAGATCATGTTCCTAATAAAACAGTCAATTTGCCTCCTTCTCTTTTTTGTTGTTGGCAGGAATTCCTTACAACCTCACCTCCCTGGGGCACGGCTTCCTCTCCCCCTTTGTCGATCAGGAGAAAACAAGGCTCTGTGCAACAACAAAGTCTCGCTGGCCGGCCTCAGAGGCACTCGTGCCAGGTTTCAGGCAGACCCAGGAAATTACTGTTGGTTTAGATGCCCTGATTATCACTAAGGTAGAAAAAACGATGCAGATGGGAAGCATGGTGAGAGCGCATTTCTGTCCTGCCAAACACGTCAGGGTGAAAATCATGACCCCTTCAGAAAACTCCAGCAAATAAGCTCTGGACAGAGCTGTCAGGCGTCACCAGAGGAAATCTAACTCAGCCCCCATTTCTACACAGCTTCAAAGGGTAACTATTTCAAATCTTGTGCCAGAGTTGGGTTTGTAGTCCCCTCTGACACCACAGTCTTTGGCAAATCTACATTAGGAAATATGAGTGTCCTTGCCAAATCCTATGAACTACGTGCATTCTGCCCACGCTTGGCTCCATCTTAGCCAGAGCTCACCTGTAGGCTCAGGCACAAAGCTTACTTCACCTTCTGAGCTCAGGTTAAGGCAGAAAAGAGGATGGACCTGTTTGGGCTTGAGAACAAGTGTGCATCTTTGCTAAACGCACCACGTAGACAGGCACAGAGCAGCAAGGCCTCAGCCTTCCCGTTGAGTCTTCTAGACCTGTTCTTACATACTGCCAGACCGTGTTCAGTGCTTGCTGTGTCCCTCCAGCCCCATTCAGTGGGCAAGGAGATTTTGCTCTGCTACGTGCAGATGTCTTCAGTAGCCTCTGCTGTTAGTGTGGGGTATTTTACATTTAAAGAAGGAAATCTCGTTTGATCCCAGAAAATTTAAAGGTCATTACTAGAAATCCAACTGCTTGAAGCTTCAGTTTTGTAACATTGCTCAAGTATTCGCTACTGCACTTACATCTAAAGTAATTCAGTCTCTGTTAGCAGCCTTTTGTGTGACAATCACACAATGGTAGTAAAGCCATTTCCTCTAAAGGAAGAAATTAAGAGCCCGATCTGCAAAAACATGCTTGCAATTACATACAGAATTGGCACATGAACTTCATGCAATTGCATATGCAAGCTCACAACCACATGGTGATTTAGATGTTACATTGGTAGAAGCATTTCAATTAGCCTTTACCAGACAGATCAATGTGCATTGACAGTACCCTGCCCAAGCTGAGAGGATGACTGATACCAAAGATGTAAGAAGAAGATGAGATGACCCCAGAAATTAGAGCAGGCTGAGATTTTTTAAAATCACATCACTGGAAAAAATAAATCTGTACAACACCAAGGAGGATAAATCACAAATAATTAAGCAAATATTAGCTTTTAAACAGCTACACCCACCCATAATGGACAACACCACAATAACTTTTCCATAATGTGAGTTTCTTCTTAAGCCCCATCTGTTTGCAATTACATTATGTCTTTAAATCATCAGGGCTGATATTTCATGTAACACTTTTACTCACTGTTGTAACTTTGAATGTTCTCATTATTCAGATAAATTGCTAATTCTTTGCAGAATCCTGCTAAGTTATTGGACTTAGAGATGTTGTATGTGTCCATGAGTTACCTGTATTATACACTCCAATAGAACAAACGAGTGCAGGGAGTCAAAGGTGTTAATGTGACCTTGTTTACACCACTACCCGACAACAATATGAGAGACCTATTGGCTAATTCTATTTCATGCAAAAATGAAGAGTAAGCTGATTTTTGTTGCAAAGAACAGGAATCACCGTTGTTAAATAAGTGACTGTCCTGGGGGTTTTCAGAACTGCTCACATCATCCTTCAACCTACCAAGGGGAGGAGGGAGTCATTGTATGAATTACTTCTGCAATATTTCATGAGCTAGTAAATTTTCTATGGAAATTATCCAGCTTGATGAAAATGTCTGTATTTCAAACCTCACAAGAGTCTGATTTAGAAGAGAAATAGTGCTCGTTTACTGCAGCTTCATTGAAGACAAAGATGGAGAGAACCTGAAGTGTTGAAATGTTAACATTCCAAGAAAACTAATTATCATATTTTCACTTGCAAACTTCAAACCTGCTGCTAATTAATCTCTGTGGAAAGGCTGTGTATGAATCAAATTATAATGTAAGTCAGATTATATGGGATGAGATGTATAACATGCCCTGCCACGGAGGAGAAATGAAATGGATTGCTTGCACAGAAATGACAAAAAACCCAAAGAGCTTGCTCTTCATTAGTGCGCCGATCTGTACCAGCCGGCTGATGACAGATTCACCCCAACGGAGTGCTGCAAACCACCTTGGATTTTCAAAAGTTTGCCTGTGGTCACAAATTATCTAGATGCAAGGAGAAAAAAACTATTTGACTGAGCAAACCTTGATGTGGCACTTGCAGAGTGCTGTTGTGAAAACATCTTGAGGGCAATCAAGTGCCATTAGCACATGTCAATGAAGCTTCCCGTGAATTACTACAAAAATTACAGTTAAGTGTATTCCTCCTCCATCACTGTCCAGCCTCTCTGACAAAACAGTGTGGATATCTGTTGAAGTATTACAGAAATTAACACCTTTCTGCCAGTACAGTAATCAGAAGGATGTCAGCAGACAATTAATTTGGTCCATCTGCACTAACGCCTTTATATAATTCATGTATTGATTATAGGATTAAAATGATTTGTTACCATTCACTGTGGAAATGCTATATTGTGTATATAATTGGGATAGCAAAGGAGGCTTGAATAAATCAGTTCTCATTGAAAAGGGAAACAAAAAACATGTTTTCTAAAAACAAGATTGTGTTTACAACCTCCCTAAGTAAATTCCATGGAGTTTGACTAAATCATTTTGTTTTCCATTTATAGTATTATCATATGAGATATCACATAGTAACCAAAAAAGAAACGCTGTAAGTAGCTCATAATACTTGCTTATAATACATTAACTTATTGTCATGCAACTTTCAGATTCAGAGAAGCTTGCATAGCTGTTTTGGGGTTTTTTTTACATTGTCATCTTTTTTTTTTTTTCTTCTTTAAGATGAGTTACAACACGGAATCAAGAAAGTCCTGTGCAGTGTTACTCTACTGGCTCAATTTCTAATGCTGTTTTCATTAGTTTACTTGTTGATTATATCTGTTCTACCATTGTTATAATTTGTTACAAAGCTTCTGTATGTGTGCACATCTGTTTAAACAGTTCCACTCGTTAGACCTATCCATCCAGGCAAAAAAAAATTTTCCCTTTACCTAGGCTGCATTTTACCCTGTTTTCCACAGCTCGCGCATCACTTTGTGATGAATTACTAATCAACTGTTGTGAGATTTAATGGCATGCCTGGGTATGGTCGGCATAGTTGGCTATTCCACATGCTTCCGACCACCCTCCTTTCCCCTCTTTCTTCTTTTCACCCACCACTCCCTGGGGACTAAATACCCTAAAAGAACAGCATGGGAAGTGTTTCAGAACCATCTGCCAATTTGATCCTACACGGTTCAAGGCCTCATTGTTTCATACAGTAATCATTTTATTTTAAATCTAAGAGGCGAAGGAATCCTACACTCTTTTCTGACCTTACATTTTGCTCTATTTTCTCTAACATCCCATTACTGGGCTGAGCCTTCCCTCTGCTCATCTCATGGCTTTCAATCTCTATTTAATCTTCAAAAAAATACAGACTCTGCCTTCAATAATTTATCCCAGATGAGAATCTGACCTTATATACACAGATCACGTAGAAGTTCAGTGAGACATGGCCCTATTTCCTCCCTTCTCCTTTGCTTACACAGACAGATGGAAATTCTGGCCCTAATGAAGTCAGTGCAAGTTTTGCTGCTGACTGCAAAGGAGTCAAGGTTTCCTTCCTACAATTTCTGTAGTAGATAGGTGATTGTTTCTTGTTGCCTAGTCTTGTCATCTCAATGTGCTGAGATTAATTGTCCTGGATTAGGGGGGTGGTTTACCTGTACCCGTTAGAACAATTATGCACTACCCCAGATCAACATAGTGATTTATTCATACTGGCGCTTAAGGAATTAAATTCTATATTACTGCTAATTTTTCTGGATGTGCTCAAAGTCGGGTTTTGCTACTGCTTTCTAGTCTCCTAGAGTACTCTTACAGCAAATTTCATTTTGATTCTTGGTAGAATCTAAATTTCTGGAGACACTGTACTGAGAGCTCCAGTGAGCAGCTTCAAATTTTTTTACAACGTGGGTTAAAGTTAGGAAGAAGAAACCTGATAGTGAACTCACAAAATGCTAGGCTTCTAAAAGAGCACTGAAACTAGTTTAGGGAAAAGAAACCACAAATCAAAATTATAAGACCACATCTTCTACTGCAGCTTGAGTGATCTCAGCCATTCGCTATTTTTTAAAGATGTAATACAGAGTACAAGAGGTAGAACTTACATATATAAGGTATGACTCATAGTCAAAAAGTTTGCAAACAAAAGAGCAGACAAATAAAAAGGAAGTTTACACTTTCTATTCTTTTGCTTTCCCTACATGTTTTCATTTCTTCATTTGCAGACCAGTGACATCTAAATCAGCAATTTGAGAAGGGGAGAATTCTTTTGGGGGAACAAAAAGTAACATGATTGTATGGCTATTTTTTCCCATCAGCTTCTCTTACCTGGCATTTCTTTCAATTTCTTTCCATTTTCCTTGGCATGGTTGTGTGTTCTGCACAAACTCCTGAACCACTTTCCACCTTGTCCTTTGCTGACTTTTCCTTCAGGACCCCAGAATTCTGTACCACAGTACTATCCCTTCCAGCTCATTTCCTCAATCTTTTTTTTTTTTAATTATTATTTTTTTAAGCCAAAATACCCCTGCAACTTTTCACCTATCTTTTGGAAGTTGAGCTTCCTGAAATTCAACAGCAAAATTTCTATTTGTGTTCATGGGAAAAATTCACCCTGCAACTTCAGAGAGATAAAGTTTAAGATGGTCATATTGATTAGATCCACAGAGACAGGCTGACACTCTCATTCAAAATTTGGCCTGGTCTCGCCATCCATTTCTAGATCTTTCTCCAAAAAGAGGAAAGAAATCGTGCTCAGAGTAGTGCTAAACCTTCAAACAGAAAATACACCAATTATTCTGTCTGTATTTTCTTTAGCCTTTTTTGATCTACACTTCCATCTACTTATACCAGGGGAAGCAAAGATCTTGAATCTGGGATTTTGGCGCAGGGCAGGGGATCCTCCTTTTTTTATTTCCAATATCCAACTGCAACCAAGGGACGTGCCTATTTCCATTTCTCACCACACACTATGTGCCACGTTTTCCCAGATGTAGCGCCGGCTCTCAGGGGTCTTCAGTCTTTGCCCTTGCCTTCTCCCTATCCACCACCCACCTGTCTTTGCAAGCAGGGTCCAAACTCCAGCAGGGGAGCAAGCTCAGGACCATAAGAAGAGACAAATTATAGTGATGTCAGGTGTGGTACCACCTGCCTTCAGCAGCCTCCACCTGTGGCCGAGCAGCTTTGCTGCAGCACAAACTACCTGGAGGCTCGTGAAGCTTCCCCGAAGACACGATGAAAAGTTAACCTCCTCGTAGTAGATGGGTTATATGACTCGCTCTCTGCCAGCTCTCCTCAAGCCGACAAGTCTGACATCAGTTTCCTCTCTTGCCACTGCTGATTCTACTAGCAAGGGCAGGATTTTGCCCTCAACTATTCACAAGTAATTAATGCATTATTGAACAGGAATAAATAGATAGCAATTAAATAACAAGTATTAATGACTTATTTATTAACATATTAATAGTTGGCCTGAGAGTAATAAATGCAAATTAGTGTAAAGTGGTACCAAAAATTGTGTCGATAATAGGCCCTGAAGTAATCTTGTGTGTTCAAGATAATTACAAATATATTTTCCTTTCAAAAAACTACTGCCGGGTAATTTTTTATGGTTTGCTATAATATCATTTTAGAATTAGAAAATTAGCCCTAGTCTCATTAAAATAATTTTGCAGTGCATCAGGCTTTATTTCAAGTGTAAGTTTCACATTATCTTCTTGCCTATAGAGCTTGCATTTTTTTCAGAAACCGTCTCGGTGTCCAAACCTTTTGGGCCTATGCTTGATGTACTAACGGTGTATACAATGGTCACTGCTTGTACAACTTTTCTCATCGTTAGTATTATTATGTAAACAGTCCCACTGCAAGCAGTGGTGGTACCTTGAGGGCTAAATCCAGTAAAAATCACTGAGGACCAGATTTTTTCCTTTTTACCCCTGCTGATAGCAATTCACCTGATAAATAGTTCAAAGGCTTTAAACATGAGCAAAGTGATGCACTGTGCACATAACAAGCGATCCAGCCACAACAGACCATCATTCAGAGAAAGATCCCCGGCNTTTTTTTTTTTAACTCTTATCTGTTTATGAAAAAGAAAACCCCACTTGATGCTTTGGCTCTTAACTGTAACTTAACTTTGGGAAACTGATTACTTCATGAGGACAGCAAGCCATTGTCACTTTTATCACATCTACAGAAAAAAAACAACCCGAGGGTTGGCTAAAATGCAGAGTCCTGACCTCATCACTGATCTGCTGTTACCAACAGCAAGTTCATGTATTCCTGTTTGACATTGGTCCTGATAATTCCTGATTCTGGAATTTGACATGCATTTAACATGGGCCCATCTGCAATAAAAAAATCAGTAAATATTCAGGTCTGCCTCCATATTTGTAATGGGTTGAGGAATGAGGGTCCACTCTTCCTTCTAGCAGAGGGTGCCCAGAACACTGTTCCTGCAAATGTTTGTTTCTACAAATGTTTCTGTAGGTGGCATTTTTACTTCTTTGCAGCTTTCCTCATTAAAGGCACTGTAAGTGACTTCTTCCAAAATAATCTGTATGGTAGGGGGCTTTGGTGGCTCTCTCCCTACAGTGCTTTCCAAACCTCTACGTAAATGTGATTGCGGCCGTGTAATCTGTGTACCTGGAAATATAATTCGTTTTGTTGCTAATGAAGGTCCTACGGCACAAATTTATTAAAGGTATACTTTTCCATGGGATAATAATTGGGTCGATAATATTAAACTCATAGGCTCATTATTTAATTGCAAGGGCAGATTATGAATACAGCTTCTAAAATGTATTTTAATGAAAAACACTACATCCTGACCTAATCATATCAACCTTATGCTATCTAATTAAGGATGCAAAAAATCATTAGAGTTGCAAAATATTAGTTCCAGCTCGATCAGGCTGCTAGCTGCCCCTTCATGAATATATATATTTTTTTACTTTATGATAAATAGTTAATGAGGTAAAAATGACAAAATTTGCATGTAGGCAAATTAGTTTAATAGAGTGATGTCTTCCTGGTCTACAGAAAGTGACCTTTTTCCTATCAAAAGAATGACTAGAAATACTTTCAAATGATGGCATGGATGTCATTCCACAAATGACAAATCGCTTCTCTGAACAATATAAAAATTATAAAATGCAATAACCTTAAATTCTCATCATACTGTAAATGTGTCCTCTGCTGCTGCATTTATCAATTTAATAAAAGGAAATTAAGCATATTATAAAATACCCATTTATGGGGCAATTTTTAATCCAGGGAATAAAAATGAGAAGCACATGGTTAATAGCAAGAAAATATTGCAAAAACGTAGACCTATTTTTTCCAGAAGGTTTGACTGACTATTTACTTGAATGACCTCCATTTAAAATATATTTTTTATATGGAGTGATGTAAGATATGGCAGTCTCATGCTTCCCTTTATAAAAATTGCTCACAGTTAATTTGGTATCTTATTTAAAAATTAACACATTAATAATGCACGCAATAAGGCCTAGTGATGTGTCTTCCATACTGATTACTTTGTACAATTAGACATACAAAAAGAAAGGGACAAGATAAATACCTTATGCAAATTCATTGCAGAAAAAAGGGTCTTTCAGTATCTGCAATGCCTCGGAGCATAGAAGACCTGAAAACATTGTTCCTGGCCTTGCAGGGAGATGCTCCATGTGGAAAACATATTTCTGGAATGGAGCAAGTTTTTATTACAAAACTAGATTTGCCAAAAAGGTAACGAAACTTAGTCTGATGGTCCTCTTTTCCATCAAAATCGTATAAACAAGAAACTGGAGCAGAAAGGGAAGATTTCAGGTTTCTGAAGAACACTGGTGGTATTTTCACAGCGTTCACGTTTCGTACAGATAGCTTGGGATTTTTGGGCAGTAGTCTCCACTCACAAATTTTCCTCATTGTGAGGCAGATCCCGTGTCCAGTGAAGTAAATAACAGAGATCTGACTGGTGGCAGGGATGCAAATTTCTGCATGCTTTCTACATTACTCCTATCTCCTTGTACCATATAGTCTTCACCAGTATGTTCCATAGAGAACAGGAACGTTTAACGCTGTCACAGCCTGGCATTTGGTTAGGGCTGATATAAAGGAGAAGACACTAAATTTGTGCAGATATAGGCAGAATAGGAATCAGAAACTTGGGGACTTGGGGTAAAGGCAAAAGCGTGCATCACTCCGCTTTGTCGAATGAAGCGCGCAGTGCTCCCTTGGCAGCATAGGGGAGTCCTCCCTCTACTCTGACTGCACCTTCCCTCCTGCTGGTTCTGGCTGAGGCTGGGTCCAATTTAGAGGATCTCAGGGTAAAATCAGGTACTCGCATTTCAATATGGCATTTCATACGTGCCAAGCTGCATATAAGGAGCAAAACTAGGCACTTAAATATGTCTGTAGCTATGGTCATGTTTTTCAATGTTCTGTCCTCTTTATTATGTCTTATTATAGCAGTGGATATGCCCTTCTACCCCACTCTGGTGAGACCCCACCTGGAGTACTGCGTCCAGCTATGGAGTCCTCAGCACAGGAAAGACATGGACCTGTTGGAGCGGGTCCAGAGAAGGGCCACAAAAATGATCAGAGGAATGGAACACCTCTCCTATGAAGACAGGCTGAGCGAGTTGGGGTTGTTCAACCTGGAGAAGAGAAGGCTCCAGGAAGACCTTATTGCAGCCTTTCAGTACTTAAAGGGGGTTTATAAGAAAGACGGGGACAAACTTTTTGGCTGGGCCTCTTGCAACAGGACCAGGGGTAATTGTTTTAAACTAAAAGAGGGTAGATTTAGACTAGTTATAAGGAAGAAAAATTTTACAACGAGGGTGGTGAAACACTGGAACAGGTTGCCCAGAGAGGTGGTAAATTCCCCATTCCTGGAAACATTCAAGGTCAGGCTGGACAGGGCTCTGAGCAACCTGATCTAGTTGAAGATGTTCCTGCTCATTGCAGGGGGTATTGGACTAGATGACCTTTAAAGGTCCCTTCCAACCCAAATTATTCTATGATTCTGTGACAATCCAGATTTCTTCCATTCAGAGGCAGATTATTTGTATACAGAGCAGTAATTTCTTTTTCCATTCTTTTCCATTTGTCTTTACACCCCCGTCTCTTCTTCTCCTGCCCCCTCCTTCCTCCACCCGTCCCTTCCCCACATGCAGCCCTTTCTGTACTGCCGTAAGAAATGATATGCTGGTAACATCATTAGAAATATATTCAGCACTTGAAACAGAAAAGTAGTTGTTTGCAGTTGCCTTATCCACCACTTTTTCCATATGGCGTTGGTAGTCCTGGCATGTAAGATGAGGTCCAGTATGTATGTTCTTTGTTTGACCTTACTTAACATGTAACAAAGGTAATAGAAACCAGTCATCAGTGGCTATGCCATGACTTACTGTAGAAAGCTTTTAAGTGAAAAAAAAGGGTGATTTTGCTTGCTGGGGTAAAGCAAATAAGTGCTATCTGTATAAAAAGTGGGAAAACCTGAGGCAGGTGGCTGTGGTAGCACATTCACTCGTTCGTACTTTTTCCTTCCCCTCTGTTGAAACACAGTGTGGTGCTCTGTGCTTTCCCACAGAAATTAAGCTTACTGAGTATCTGCTTTTTCATTCAATTGGCACATTCACCTTTTTATTTTTCCTTTCAGGGTCCAAACTGTCATCACGAAAAAAAGTGGAAAATAATTACAGCTGTGCCAGATGTTTATAGCAGTGACAACTGAGGCTATATATTTATATAAACTGCTGATCTTTCAAAGGTACCTATAGAGCCTTGAAAAACCTGCAGACCCTCATCTGAAATAGCTTGTTCCAGTGTGTTAGAAAACAAAACAAACAACTCATACATACTTAAGAGGACTAACTTTCTTCCTATCTAGAATCTGTTCATTTTTACACTGAAGCAGGAGAGTTGCTGAACAAAGCACTGTACACAAAGGCACTCATAGATATATAAATCCAGTTGATGAGCACTTTAACAATTGTCCAAGACCTGTTTTATAAGACAGTCCTACGGGAATTAACAATGCTAATGCAAAGCTAGAAAGCAAGAAAGAAAACGTTGCTCGCTGAATGAAGACAATGACCCTCACAGACTACTGACCATGTTACTTCTGTTATTTTCAATTCTCTGAAAGCAATTATGACCAGAAGCCTCATTTGTGGGTGGCAGCCCCAACAATGGACACTTTGCATCCACAGATATATCTCCTGCACATCACAGCTTAAAGTCTGTATATGGGACTAGAAGCTAGTGGCTTAAAGGAAAAAGAAGAGGAATTATTTTATAGCCAAAGTACAGCAGACCAACTTCAGACCTCTCCTACCTCCCCTGCACATTTCCAATTCAGCCCAGTCCTCTGGGAGATCCCGGAAGGAAGGGGCCAGGAAGGAGAGCAGGGCTATCACATCTGAATCATCAAACTCACACCTCTTCCTCAGGGCAGCCCTATCCATGCCCTTGCAGGGAGCAAATTCGACTTGTCCATAGAGCTGCTGAGTTTGCCGAGCTGGCTTAGAAATTATCTGGTATGGTACTGACATTTAAACAAGTAGCAAGTCTCTATGACCTGGTCAAGAATCACTAGATGGCATAGATAATTTTTGACATCAATGATGCCGCTAAGCCTTTGGATACTAAGCAGATTATAACCTCTCAAGATGTTCAAGTAATGCACGTACAACCTTCTCACAAAATTCTCCTGAACAAGCTTCTTGGCTTCCCTGTTCAAGGAATCACCCTAAGAATAACTTTCTCGTGTACCTAGGTCCTTTTAGGTAATGCCCAGAGTCACAGACTCCTTTTGGAGACTCTGTTCACCACTCACCATCCGTCTTTCACCATTGATTCCTCTCCACTGTTCAGCCCTCTTCATAATATAGCTCAGCTCCTGATTGGAAATCTCCAGGTCCAGTGGAACGAAGAATGTGCCTTCCTCACCATGAATGCGTCGAAATACATCTAACAGCCAACCTTCACTATGTAGCCTGAGGATAGAAATGACAGGTTTGGTTCTTATTTGAAAGGACTTTTCATGCAAAAAAAGAAAAAGGTGTCTTGCCATTTTGTAGGCTTCTAAAGCTTGGGCTTCCCTTCATGACTGTATTCTCTGTCCATGAGTAAGAAGCTTCTTTCACACAAGTTCTTCAACATACAACCATCACCAACCCTCCGGAGACTTTACAATACCTGAATCAAATCACATAAAGTTAAGCAGCAATTTCTTTTAATTATTTCAACATATTGACTTCTGAGAAAGATTCTGATCTTCCTTTCCTTCAGAAATGTCCAATGTCTGTCCTTAGCATTGGGCTGGGTAACTATTTCCAAAGCTTACGTGGAGTACCTCAGTGAGGCATGAAGTGGAAGTGGAAGTCCTGCTGCGCCAGGGTTAAATAATGGGCAAACCACATTGCATAGGAAGGAACCACTCACCATTTTTTTCAACCCCAAGCCTGAAGTCTATACAGTCTAAACTTCTCTTGATGTTAGAAAAGCTCATTTTGTTTGTTGGCTTTGTTTTTCTATGACATTTCTGTGCTGTGGTAGGGAATTGAATAATCACTACGCAGTAAAATTCTCTACCACAAGAAAGGCTTGCTGTGTGGTATTTCTTAATGTAGGTGAAACCAAGAAATATTGTGAGGCTTTTGGAAAGCCTAGTGTCACATTTTTAGCCTTAGATGAACTTTAAAACTTCAAAACATTGCTGTTTAATTGAAATGGAACCTCTTCAAGTTCAGCTCTTTCTCATTCTACTTTTATTCGAAAACCAGGGGTTCAGAAATAAAGATCAGAAAATCTGGCATCTCATTCTTGGATATTGAACTGAGGTCTTCCCTTTTGTACCCTCTTCCAACCTAACACTTTATTACGATTTGGCCTGTGTTTGGTGCCAATCTCAGCTTTTCCATATTTCCCAGAGACTGACTGGGTAGTCATGAGAAGCGCAGGGATTGCTCGGTGGCACTGCAACCAACAAAAAGCCTAGATTTCTGTGAGGCTGTACAGGTCCTTCATTTCTTGGCAGGCGGGAGAGGGCACACGCACAACTGCTTTGACCCTCTGAACTCTCATCCTTCTCATGTAAAGCAGCACTAGATGCAGTTCTTGCGGCTGATGCTTATTCTTGTGTCTTGAATTGGCATGTATGTGCTAACCAATGTGTGTGCAGGTGGAGGGCAGTGGACTGTTCAGGTAAATCAGAATGAAGTTCACATTTACACTAGTTCTACATCTCACCTTACAGGGCACACAGTAACTGTAGAGAAGCACACATAATAAGCATCTTAGTACAATTTTGCCCACAACTGAGATTTAGCGTAGAACAGAAAGGAGATGCACCAAGTTTTTCAACTTGATCTCAGGAGGAGCTTTAGCTCCCTCTTCAAAAGGGAATATGTACCTTAGGGTCAAGCTCTGTATCCAAGAGTTTCTGTGATGGAGTAGCTGTTCTGATACTGAAATCTGGCAGCCTGACTCAACATCAGATTCCAAATGTATATCTCCTGCTTTGCTGCGAAGGTGCTCTCTGTACTTTTTTCCCCACCCTTCATTTTTGAAACATTCCTTTTTGAAGCTGCAGCCCTAAATTTGCTGTAGTTTCCAAGATGTCATTTTGGGATTGTCTTATCAAGAGAGAAGAGCAGCTGGAGGATAACCTAATCGAGATGCAGGTAGTCCTGGGAATAAAAACAAACTGACTACCAAGAAATAATAGAAAAGGATCTAAAGGATAACTAAATTATCTTAAAACATGCTACAGAAAAGAAAATTTTTTAAATATAGCTAATACCCTTCATAAAGTAATTTTTCAAATTCCACAGCGTCTTCAAAGTAAAGTTCGTCTGTCAATCCCTGGATCTATATTAGATGTTATTTCAACACAATAAAAACATTTTTGCAAACATTGACTCATAACTTAGAATTATCTTGTGCTTAGTTGAAAAACTAGCAATCAAGCTGGTGGTCTTTCTGGCCTTCCACTCATCTTGAAACAATAATATTCTATCATGTTCATCTTTGATATTCCAGGTCAGCAATTTAAATGACTTGCCACTTATCTTGCTAAACAAGAAAAAGACCTTGCTATTTATTTAAGCTCACTTAATGTAACATTCTTATTTCAAATGAAGTAAAATTTAATGCAGTTAAATTACTGTCTATTTGCTGCCATAAACATTTTCTATATGAAGATTTTAAGTACATGGTTATAAACAATATAATTAACTTTGAATTAATTAAGAATCCTGAAGCCTGTCTTCCAGCTTTGTTCCTGTTGCCCAAAAGTACTCAGCCTGTTCCTGTTACCTGCTTTAATTTTTCTTTGGCACAAAAACTAATAAAACACTTCTTTTTGTGTCTTAACATGGCTTCTCATAAATAGGACAGTAATAATTTCTATTGCTAATGCAATAAAGAGCAGAATAAAACTCAGGCGTTATTTTCTAGAGATATGAGACCCGGTATAATACCTTATGAGTTCATTTGTTTATCAGAAAGAACAGAAAACATTGAAATGATTTGCTATCCAGAGTTAGATCAAAACATGGACTTCTCAAAAATTTAGACAAACCAAACAGGGTAGAGTGGTTTAAAGCAATCTATTACATCTTTGCTTGAGCCTTTCTCACCCTTTTTTGGAAAACAACTGTGAAAAACATAAAAATAATTTTGCTGCTAACATTGAAAACTGTAGATTTTTGAAGATTTACCCCCCAAAATATTTCAATACCAGGAAATTTAGACTCTTTTCAGCAGACGCTTTTAGTTTAAATGGGTCTGCATTTTCTCACAGCGCAGAAAACCTTTCACCAACAAGTTTCTGGCTGTTTCTAATGTCTAGTGGAATTAAAATGAAGGAATTGCAACCAGTGCCACTTCATTTTTCCAAAAAGTAATTAGAATATCTCTCCATGCTAGATGTACTACAGAGTCCCAAGACACCCAAGGGGAGCCAGATTTATTGAGGTATGTTGGTTTATAAAGACGCAAATAGATGCCTACTGCTGTTTACCCCCTGCCCATGATTTTGTTAGATTCCTGGTTATTCATCAGTGTTGCCATGAAGCTTTCCAGCTGTGGCAGAAACAGACACTTCCCCTACTTGCTTTGGTGGTCTGGTGGGTTCACTGTTCTTATGCCTTTTTTATACTCTGCTGAACACTTCTCTTAAACGGCAAATTGCTGAGTAATTCTAACCAAAGGCACCAACTCCACCATCCAACAACCAAAGTCTTGCCTGTGGACTGGTGTCTTAGGACACAGAAGACATCCCTCAATATTTATATTGGTTTACCTTACAAGAGAAAGATGTACTGGATGCCTGTGTAAAAAAATATATGTTTTCTGAGTCGAGCAACATTACATTTGAATATCTTTGAAATATAACACCTGAGAAACAGTCACACAAAGGGATACTGCTGCCTTGGTTATAACACTATTTTCTCTTGAAGACAAATGCTGTTGTATCAATAGTCAGGAAACAACGTTATGAATTGCAAAGATCCTTTCCCTAAAAACATTTTTAAAGGTTTTAATGCTATCATTAGTGGACTGACAGTGTGCTGCTCAAGAGTCTTAGCCAGGTCCAAGGTTCCCACTGTGATGGGCTGTGGACATACAAGCAAGAGAAAGTTGATCCAGTTTCAGAAGCTCATAGTATACCTTCACTCTGCACAGACTCCAGTATTCAAAATGTTTCTTTTTGTTATCAAGCAAAGAACTTCAAAGACCTTACGCACTGTAACAGATTTTGTTATCTTCCCTTTGCTTTTATATTTTGCTATGAATCATTTTTAAAATGTGTTGTATTGAGACAACTTTTTTCCCCTAGTAACATTCTCCCCCCACCCCTTTATTGGAAAACATTATGGGAAAATTGATCCAGAAGGAAAGGAACCTTTGATGATCTTGCACCTGTTCCCCAGACAATGAAGATGTTGGTAATATTCTCATAAAAACCTGCCTTACAAATGTTTTAATTTAAATTAATTTTCCTGAGTAATAAACGACAGCAGCTAAAACTTATGAAGCTATTCAAAACTATTAAGTCAATGATTAAGAAGGCATTAACATCTCAAAAACTAATTAACTAGACTACCAGTACATTGGAGTTGTGTACAGCTTCCAGGAATGCAGGAGCTTTGAAACACTTTGCAGAAATTTAGATTGCCATTTATCTTTTTCTGCCTGCTGCAATGGAGTTTGTGGAAAGGAGACCGAGGGCTGATTCTGTCAGATGGAAAGCGTATGCTGAGCTTTTCTGTTCTTACACCTGCCTGCATCTTGCCTTTGCGTACGGCTTTTTATTGGTACTTGCCACCACTCAACGTTTGTCACTGGGTGAGTTGAAGGCCAGTACAAAATTCATACTGCATTATAGATGAGTCACTGAGAAAAAAAGAAAATACACTTTTTCATTCAATATATTAGACAACACATCTCATTCATTTTCAGTTTCCCATACCTGTCCTTATTGACTGTATAGCTAATGGTGCCTGCTAGAAAGGTGGCAAGAAAGGGATTTGTTAAATTTCACAATGAACTGAATATTGATAATGGGCTAAAGTCATGGAAAAATTATTTGAATTAAGTCATGTCATGGGTTAAAGCCTCAGTCACATCAAGTTAAAGATTCTGTGTCATCAAGGCTGTAAGACTCTGGGGGCCACTGCAGATTCAGAGAGAGATTTTGCACTTCACAACATATGCAGTTTTCTGAATTTTTCCTATTTCTCACAAAACCCCTGCTTGGAAGACTAAAGACAATGTCTTCCAAAGTACCTAAATAAAAGGTACACACACTTTAGAGCTTCAACCCTTGACACAGACACCATTGTCTGAAGCCAGAGGAACAGAGACTCCTAGACTCTATGAAAAATCATTATATCAATTGTATTCCTGTTGAGGAAATAAGTGGCTCTTTCTCTGACTTTCTGTGCCCACCAAACACCAGTGTATTAAAAGTTAAGCAGGAGCTAACCCCTCCTTGATTGTCTGCAATTCTGGGCTGCGGACACGTGACATTGATATATCTTTTCTGATGTCACCTTATTTTATCTTACAGGAGAAGGGGTCTAAGCCCCTAAGGGAATAATGAGATAAAGAGACTTACCTTAAAAAGTACAGGTACAACAAAGTCGATGAGATGATGAACAGGATTATATAAAGCATCACAGTGATTAAGGCACCAGGAATCCCTGACTCCTCCGCTCTTTGAAAGACCCAGTAGAGCTTTGCAGCATCAGCAATGGGTTTCTCTACGCTGTTCCCAAGGCGCTGTCATGGGGGAAAAAAAATCAACATGAGAAAACACCAAACCTGATTTCACTATTTACCTGTAGAAACAAAAAAACCCGAATATCTTTATAAAGAAAGATTTAACTGTAATTTGCGGGGCACACAGCTTGAAACTTAGGAGTCTTCTACACAGAATTTGAAGTTAACTGTGAGATGTGAAATTAACTATTTTCTTGCTTATTTTAGCACAATTAAAATCTTAAAACACTTGTGCCAGTGCATAATTCCAAACTGACCAGTCTCAAAATAACATGCCCTTGTCACAAGAAAAATATTGGTTCCTACCAGACTCAGCAAGTTACATTGTTTTGAACAAGTGCAATTTGGAGGGTGTATACACACAATTCCCAATTTCAGATCAAGTCAGTGTTTGGTGCTACCACTGGAAAACAAAAGTAACCATCGTGTTATCTGAAATGCTAAATGGAAGTATCAGGGCATCTGCATGTGTTCCTAGCTGACACCTAGGATAGCTTTTCCACTAGACTTGCAAACAACAGCATCAGTCAAAGAAGGTAGTGGTTTCACAAAGCTTCACTGAGACCCAATGAGGTGAGAAAAAAGGAGAAAGCAACTACAAGTAGATCAACAGCGAACACCAGCAGGGTTTTGTTAAGTTTTGCCCAAAGGGGTTGACCTTTTTTCAGTGCAAAAGAGACAAGTTCACCCTTATGAAGCAGTATTTTAATTTATGTACATGCATTATCAAGCCTGTCTGCAACGTTTTAAGTCAGAAAAGCAGATATTCCCTTCACCCCACACTCCTGGTGTCCAGTCAGTCCAGTTTGGGAAGCCACAAAGAATGTTACATCCTGTAACACTGATTAACCAACAAGCATCAGCATTATTTTATGATATAGCTCTCATTTAATTTCTTTCTTTCCTGAGAAGAAATAGAGACACCGTGAGACCAATACCTCTGAAAAGATCTGACTATACTGTACTCTCACTGCTGTGGTGGAATTAAAGATACCTCTGTCCTGGTTTGAGGTAAAACAGAACCAATTTTGTTTTGTAACTTTGCTTCTTAGCTGGGCCTCTTCTAATTACTGAAATTAAGAGCATATTGTGCAGACAATGTTCATTTTCTCAGAGTGATAAGACCAATGTTTATAGCTG
>VUYV01000205.1:1468088-1687156 GCA_008711295.1 Anarhynchus alexandrinus | reverse complement strand
ACATTCTTCTCATAGGTTCCCCGCTCTGGCTGCAATAATTTCATGAGAAGAAGAGAAGAATGATCTCACTTCTCGTGCTTATAACAAACTATTCTATTAGCTGATCTAAAAATAATATATAAAAAAAAGAAAAAAAAACACTCTTTGAGGCATGTTTCAGCAAGTGCTCATGTCCAGACTGATCTAATAAAGGTTTAAATTGAGGTTTGAAGTTGTAGGAGGTGATAAAAATGAATGACCTGCCTACAAGGATTTACTTCTGCTCTCTCCTCTGAAAGGAATTTGCTTAAAATTCCCCTCTTGCAACTGTGGCTGTGAGGATCCCACTCTCTGACCTCTGCATTATTAGTTATCCACCTTTTTTGCTGTCTCAGTGCCTTCAACTTTTCAACCCCCCTCCTTTCTGACGTATCTCAGAGGTTATGGGATATTTATTCTCCTCTTCCCCCCCACTATTCCTCTCTCTTTGTATGCGAATGTGGTGGATGACTTCCCCAAACACTCTACAGGCAAATCTTCCTGTGGGCTGACCTCCCATTTTGTGGAGTAAAGCTGTAATATGTCTTTGTCAGCTCATACCTGAGCATATGGTGGTATTTTAGTTGTGAATAATTTCCTCAATCTCCATAAGGAGGTAGGGAAGAACTATGCATAGAGAAACTATTTTTTTCTTTTATCCTTTGTACCTGACCCAAAGCTCCTTGGAGTTGTCTGGTGTTTCATAAGTGACTATGAGTGTAGTGTCTTGGAATAAACATGTTTGTACTTCTCATTCACCGCACACATCCTTCACTGCGTGGCATGTTGTGGGTTTGTTCTCCTCTCGGTGTAGAGGTTGAGGGTCTAAATGACCCTTTGCAAAACTGCGTGGCCCTGTGACTCCCAGTTTCTGTCTCTTTCCCCACCCAGTAGTGATCTGCTGTGCAAAACCATCTGTCTAAGTCACTGCATTCTCCATGTGTTCTCCAGACCACTTTGGCAGTGGGACTGCAGTCATCAACAGCTATGAAGGTGTGATCCAAAGGGGGGAAAAGAGAGAAGGTGCAATAGTGCAGTGGCATTCCTTTGGGCTTAATACTTACACAGACCTATGCTTAATACATATGAACTTTTTTAATATTTAAAATTGATTTTTTTAAAATGGAAATTACACACATGGAAGATCATTCCATTATGTATCTCTTTTGTGTCATGCTACTCTGTGTCTCTTCTTAGCTGAAGTGAAACAGAAACTATCTAGGTGAAACCTAGGAAAACCCTAAAGAACATGGTTTCCCTATAAAACATGTTTTCTTTCAAGTAAAGAGAAGTATCAAAGCATTTACTGTTCTGCTTTACAGTTGGAAAGTAGAAGTTACAAGAAGGACGTTAAGTTTGTCTGGTATAAAGGGAGCTCAAACCAAATCAGAACCACTTTCCTCCACTGTTTTTCTGTCATTTAATGCCTGTACTAAGGAAACAGCCCCCAGAAGAACTCCTGCAGAAGATAACAGATGTTTTCCTCCGATTAACCTGGGATGGAGTGGGTTTAATGTGTGCTGAATCCCAAAGTTCTTACTCAGGCAAAACTGCCAGAACCTGCATTAATAATGCCAGAAGGACATCATACAGATATTAAAATGCAAAATAAAATCCATTCAGTAATATGGTGTAAACCAGCTCAAGTCTAGCCCAAAATGGTGTGTTGGCTTCAGAGCTGATGTGTTTTGTCAAAGTAATGGTCTGCTCCAAAGTGTTTTGCTAGCAGGGGGAGAGGGCAGGGCACGGGCTGTGAAGTATTGGATGAGTGATAGGAAAAGAAAGAATCCTGGTCCTCTGAACACCTCTGCTTTCATCCTAGGCAAATTAGACATCAGGAAACACATTGAATGAAAACTTTGTTTCCAATAAACACTTAAAAAAAATATATCTGAAAAGATGATTTAAGAGGACAGTGACACAGAAGTGTATAATGAATCTGGACCTCTGCTGCTGCATTCGTATAGGCTTTCCAGCAATAAAGTAGGTTAAAAGACAAATTAATTGTATGCTTCCTCTTCAAGGGAAAGAGACCAATGTAGTTACTATGGCAACTACTTGCAATTCATCCTATTAACTTTCTTATTGCAGGAACAATCAATAATGATACAGATCGCTTTGGGATAAAATATACATGAAGGCTTTAAAAAAATATATTGTTTGCTCTACTTTCAAATAAAATCTGATATGCTCTTGAAAAAGCAAAGACGTTGTTAGACAGAAGCAAAATGTGGATTTGCCAGAAGGAAAAAAAAGGTGAGTCAAATTGTACCAAAATCCATCTTCTCCTCTTAGCAACTTCAGCAAACTGTTCAGATTAATTTCTTCTGAAATGTTTTGACATTTGTGTTCACTCTGACTGTGAAGGTTATACCTTATTTAAAGGCATAATACTGTGTGCTGATGTCTCTGCTCAAACTGGTCAGGTGTATTCACACTCTTTAGAAGGACTAGGTAACTACTCCAAAAACCTTTTGGAAATGCTGAGGCTACTGATGCCTCATCTTCTTAAAAAGCTACCACAGATCTTGTATTCTCTATTTCACATTGTTTTTCAGACACAGAACAGCAAGAGAGACCCAGCCAGATACCTCCCGATTCCTGTGACCCAACTCGTGGCAGCAATAGCAGCCAGGCTTAGTCTCTCTGCTGAAGAATTTGTACTTTTTGGTGTGGTGTATAGGATACTGAAAATTCTCAGTCTTTCCCTATTTGATGTTGTGGTTGCTAGGAGATATAAATGCCCTGGTTTGCATCCCGCCCATGGTATTTGCTTGCACCTTGTTCTGGAGACGACATTGGCTTTAGAGGTGCTCAGCCACTAGCAGAAAGTTACCCCATATGGGAATGAATCCAATTTATGAGTGTGCTGAAGAAGTAGGAAACTTCAAGAACAATTTTAGGTTGCGTGATTTGTCAGTGGAAGTTGGCATTGTAGGGACATCTGGATGGACAGCAGATACGAAGTAAGAATAGTAATAGTAAGAATAGTAATTAGGACACCAGGTTGGGTCCTGAGAAATGTGTTTTTCTTAACTCAGCTTAGGCTTTCCTGTGAGGTTTTACACAATAACTTACCTTGTGTCTTTTTCCTTGTCTCATATGTGGATGATACTGTGCTCCCTTGCAAATATTGAGAAAATGGAGTAGTCATGACTCTAAGGTACCTGGATGTCAGATTGATGCAGGCATACAATCTAAAAGTTGTGCCTTCTCAAGGACATCCCAGAGCATTGCAAATTTTAGCCTCAGAGTGCTTTAAGCGTTGCTTTCCTAAGCCTGGGGGAGTTTTTCCATTTCTTTCAGTGATATTTGAGTCAGACTAACTGCCTGCAAACTGTATGAAGAGAGAAGATTTATTCCAGCCCCCAATAGTTTCCATCCAAGTCACTGTTCCAAGTCCCTTCTCATTGAATATGGCCCTGTTATATCAGGAGTTGAAGACTCAAGCTCTGTTTATGTGCATATGATTGTAAATATATAAGACATTTTCCAGTTTATAATGCTTGAAAAGCCAGATATGGTTTACTGCTATTTCACTTACAGGTGTGAATCATCATATATTATAGCAAATTTAATGCAGTAGCACTGTGTGGATTGCTGAGGGCATTGTCTCATGAATGTGTCAGTCTTCTAACACTGCAGAGTTTTCTGAAGATGCATTTCACTGGGTCAAGTACATAAATCTGAGCTGCCTGGGAAGGAGAAATGCTGGAACAGGAATATTTCCCTGTGTCACAGAGAAGTTTGCACACCCTAACTTTACACATCTCGTGCCGTTTCATAAGCCACAATTCTGCTTGTCTTTCTTCTGACTTACAGAAGTTGGTCCTTTCTATAGAAATTCTAAATTCAGTTCATCTTCAAAGGAAGAATACAAATACTTTTAAATAGAAAAGTGGAAGATATTGCACAAGTTAATTTACTTCAAACTGAAGCTTTTGATCTGCTGTTCTTAGATCACTTCATTAATATAAACATGACCAAAACAGTAACATCTTAACCTTCTCTTCCAAAACTCCCCTACTCCTAAGTAATTTAATTTTTTCCATGTCACTTGAATTCTTGATCTACAAGTCACCTTTGCCTCTTCTCTCCATTGCTTCTATGTCTACACTACACATTTCTCTTTTACCAAAAACCCCTGAAATACCTCTCCCTTGCAGCTCCCCANAACCAAACAAAACCAAACAAAAACAAAACAAAACAAAACAAAACAAAACAAAACAAAACAAAACAAAACAAAACAAAACAAAACAAACTAAATCAAAACGAAAAAACCCTCCACATCTTATCTCGTAAGTATTTCTTTCTTGCTTTCCTGTAGTTTTTCTCCAGGCCATACAAAAACTATTTCTGGGTCATGGGGCTTCTCAAAAGACTATCTCAACTGTGGTTGCAGACTTAGAGAATTCTACTCATACTTGCTGTATATTCCTCTGCTTATTGTTCTTTCTCAGGTCCTCCTCATAAATACATAAATATATCTTTATTTACCTGATTGATCTCTGGCTTTCCCCCCCCTGCTCCACCTCTTATTTTAAAAAAGTATAAAATCAACAAATATCAATATCATTAACCAGGTTCAAACTTTGCCTTCATTTAAAGAAAGGTGTTAGTGAGAAGAGAATAGAGCTTGCTATGCTTACCAAAAAAATGCAAAAAAACCTGAGTACTTTTGACTGTTCCTGTATCAACCCAATAAAAGAAAACCTGACAATCTATCTGTCAGTTTAGAGTTTTTATAGAAAAAGATGAGCAGCAATTCCCAGAGGATGCATTTGAAAGCTCTGCACAACTGATCTCTACTTGGAGACTCAGTTTCTCCTGCCCTTTTAGTTTTTCCCCCCACTCTTAACTTTTAAAAATCTTAAGGGGAAACTGTCACAGTATATTTATAAAGTACACAGTGAAATATGAAGGCTCTTCCAATACTGATAACGCTGTACATACTGGGAGTCTTCAGCCAAACAGTTTAGTTATATAATACACCAAATCAAGATGTTGAGAATCAAAATAGTATCATCCTAAATTGGATTTAGGGACTGCTTGGAGTATGAAAGCAATAACTGACACCTCACAAGGAGGATTTCTCTGTTGTTAGAGAAACCTGTACAATATATCTGGGAAATTGTTCAGTGGGGATCCTTGTCGCAGGTGGCACTGAGACCTGAGAGTGCGGTGCCAGCAGAGATTAAAAAAGAAAACAAGAACTGGCAAGAAAAGCCAAAGAAACATGACGCCATCAATTTAGGCTCTTGCTGCCTCAGCTGCCATAGCCTGCGTTCATGGGTGAGAGTTGTGACTGACTGATATGAAATAAAAGAGACGAGACTGACCAGTCACTTGGAAAATAACTGAACATGCTTCAATGTTCGTTGCAAATACTATTTTTTGAAGAAAACTTGGTCCTGATCTCGTAACTATCTGAGGAACAGCGCAAGATTGGGTAAACTTGCTCTATTTCAGATCACAAAGATAAAAAGTCTCACTTAGAATACATGTAGACATTTTAGCTGGAAGGAACTGCTGTTTGCCTTTGTAGTCTTTGAATGCAACAGCATGAACCAGTGCAACACAAAGCAGCGTCTGCGTGCACGTGTGTGAGAGAGGCTTTTGCAGGGCAGGAGCTAGAGGAGCGAGCCCGGCCCTCTGCAGTGCTGGTGGCTCCTCTCTGAGCACGCTGGGTCCTGCAGGTGCTGTCTGGGGACGTGCAAATCTCACCGTGCTGTAGTGGTGATTGCTGAATTTAGGATCGTATGTTCCCTTTTGGAAGCCAGGACCCTGAAAAATAGAGCTTGGCACTGTAGAGCCTCTTGTGGATTTACATGAGGATGGATAAATGTGCAGTCCTCGTGTTGCTCAAAATATTCCTGCTTTGTGCCCTTCACATGAGATAATACAAGAAAACCACGTGACCATACTGAAGACAAAATACTGTTAACACGTGGTTATTCACTTTCCAGTGACCACTGAATACCTAAATTGGGGAGATCTAAAGCCAGTACTTGCATATAAGATACTTTTACTATAGCACATGCATTAAGGATTTCAGGTGACTGTGTCAGTTCAGGGCTCTTTCAAGGCTTTCTCTTCAACGATCACTCTACAAATACTCTGCAGTTACTGAAGTCTGGGTAAATGAGAAAGCTCCTCACGTTTTTTCCTTTGCTTGTGTATTTCTGTAGCTTTATTAAGACAAAATAAAAAACCTGTGTGCCGCTGAAAACTGCCTAAGTGCAGTGGTCATTTTGTAGCAGGGTTCCATTGATCAATAGCCCTGAGATAAATAAAAACATAACAGAAGCTTCTAGAAATAAGTGTGCTTATTTTGGACTGCAACAGGATCCACTAATTCTTAGACTTCTTACAGGTAGATAGTTACAGCCTCTGAATGATGGGCATAAAATCAGCTTAAACCCATTGCAAATTTGAATAGTGCACATTACCTGTTCGGCATTTTTTACACTTTTTATAAAAGAATTCTTTAGTCAGTGTTGGTAGGAACCTGGCACTTCTAATGATGCCAAAGGGATCAAAGTAGGGACAGTAAAGGAGGCATCACTTGACACCAACTGTATGGGATTTCTCATGCTAAGACATCCAGGCATGTGGTGAAGGGTGGTGGAGTGAAGTCAGGTTTAAAAAGCAAAACTATATCAGCAAAGGGAAAATAAAACGCCTTCCCCCTTCTATTTGAGGTTTGCATTTCAGAATTTTCCCCTCTTGAAGTAAGGCTGCTCTCTGTCTATAAATCTGATTACCTCTGACCATAAGGATCGCCACATGAACATATCTTAAATATTTTTGAAAAAGCACTAGATATCAAAAAAAAATTAAATAGGCATTAAAAACTTTTACAGAAGGTCATGCTTTACTTGTTATTTATTCAGCCGCAATATTTATTTTGCCTTTTGATCAATAGTTGCTGTACTAATCCTTCTGTTATCTCTAATTCTGTGTCAGTCACTTCCCTTTTTGTTAAAAACGTGAAGAAATGATTAGAAAAATGTCCAAACTGGATATCCACGTGCTGATTCAAGATCTGTAACGTCAGTGGAAATACAGCTCATGATTTCAGTAGTCTTTGAGTTAGACCCACACTTTGTGACATTATCTGTCTCAGTGTAATGCATCTTCTATTTCTCTGCTTCATCTGAGTTAAGGTTTGGTGCCCTTGTTGCTGCTCCTCCAGAAAAAATGCTGTAGCCACTACGACATCTGAGATGCACCCAATCTCTCCTTTATTCCCTTGAAGTTACTTCTGTGGTTAAATAATGTCAACTTTAATTGTGTTTGAGATGAAGGTAGAGGAAAACTGAGGGATTGACTCTCCGGTCTCATGGTTAATGCACTCCGATTCGGGATGAGGAGAGGTGTCAGGTTCAATTCTCTGCTTCAAATAAGGAGGATGGATTTGAACTTAAATCTCCTGTATTCCTGTGATTAACCCTGGGCAGCTGAATGAAGGGCTCTATTTCTTCCTTCCTCCTCCCGGTTGTGCTTTGATCTGATCAGGAAAACAGTCAGGTCTATATGTTACAAATGACATAAGGTATGTCCCTCCAGTCAGGGGACAAGACCTTCATCTCCCAAAAAGCAAAACTGAAGCCATAATATATTCCTTGCTATTTCCTTCTGGCAGCTGTAGATGGTGTCGCTGTAAGCAGGCTGGCTTTTATTCAGGACCGCGTGATCACTGCATCCCACTAAGAGCATGGTGGGCCTGAGAATACCACCAGGAGGCTGGTTCCAGAGGTGGGAAAGCAGAGCCAGGCTGGCATCCATCCTGTGCCTCTAAACCAACAGCCCTTAGCTGAGTCACCTGAGATGGGCATCATTTCGTTCCCTATTATACTGGAGACGTATGTCTCCATTGGAGCATTAGATGTAAAGCAAGCTGAAAACTTCCAAGGAACATGACATTGACAGTCTGTAGTCTTCTCTTCCTTGACGGTACCAAGAGCAGGACGCCCACTGATGTCAGTTAGCAGCATCCAGCCTGCTGCCAATGCAATACGTCTATTTTTTAAAGAGGCTAACAACTCGGTGGGAAGGTCGGAGGGTACCTTATTACGGGAGCAGTCAGCATCCATCAAGAGCATGCTACAAATTCTGCAGGTGGTGTCGCCTGCGTGCGTGCTCAAGTACTACCCAATGTCTGTTCCAGAAACAGTTGACCTTAATTTGCTATGAGTTATTTTCAAAGGGAGCTTGACTCCTTTCCAGCTAAAATGGTGTGACTAGAGAAAGAAAACAAAACACACAAGGGTTAAAAATGAGGCGGGCTAAATAAATAAAGTATGTTGGATAGGATAATGATCTGAGACCAGCTGTTGCTGAACAAACATTTATTATTATAAATCATCAGAGGCCTAATAAAATATAGACTTACCAGAACAATACCAAACAAAAATGCTTATGTAATAATTAAACAAGCAAAATTCACAGCTCCCTAGAAAATTAATTTTTTCAGGGACAGGTCCAAATCTATTTCACTCGCATGCAAATCACTCAAAGACAGCAGTGCAGAAAATCCTATGTCTTTGCTAAGATTTATTTAATCATTTAGAGCATGATTTGTGTTGAGACAATGAAGACATAATTGTAAAATACCCCTGGTTATAACATCACAGTGCTAGAGAATTCCAAATAAATTTTCATGTTCTGCCCTTCTTTCTACTGGAGGAAAAAGAGGGTCTTATTAAAACTGCTAGACATGACAGGCTGTACTAACAGCTGCTTGGGTAAACCTTAGATTTCCTTCCATGATTTATTTCCATCAGCTAATACGCCAATATTGCTGGAATTCAGCACAAAGTAGGCAAACCCGGAAGAACACAAAAAGCTACACAGAAGGAACAATGCTGGCCAGGAAACTGGGCAATAGGAAAAGGACAGAGGTGATGAAGTGTCTTCAGTGTTAAAGTACGTGAACGTGTGTGTTCACAGGCAGTAGCAGAGAGGAGCTGCGTTCTGTTTTACAGAGCTATAACCAAAGTATATTGGCTCTCCTGATGAGAGATCCTCTGAGACCAGAAGGCATAAATAGGTCTTGCAAAGCAAAGCAATATCAATGCATTGTCCCCAAGCAAAGCAGATAAAAATAACTTGGATTTTGTGAGAAGGGAGGAAAGCTAATAATTTATATTTTTTTAAAAAAAATAGCCAACAAACCAAGCAATCTCTTTAGATGGTGACAACAGCTGAAGAAGCTGAGGTTGATGGTGAGACCATGAACACTTCACCCTTCCCAGAACAGATGCCTGAGCCTTCCCATTTCTTTCCCTGAAAGTCCATTTGTTGCAATGCAAAATGGCGCTATTTCACTTCTGCAACTCCCAATTTCTCCAAATGAAACTGAAGTTGCTTTGACCCCGCTCTTTTAAACGAGAGCCTGAATGAGATAGCAAATTTAAATAAGACACTGTCTGAAAGCTGAAGGGCAACGGGGTTGTGAGCAGTAAACAGTGCTGGTGTAGCTCAGGGGGTGGGAATGTTTGCTTGCACATGTTACACACCATCACTTGTATTTACATTATCTTCAATCTCTTTCCCTGAAATCTCTCTTGAGTCCCCGCACAGATAAGACTGGCTGAGCCCTCGCAGCCTGTCAACATGCTGTGGCACTGCAGTGTCACTCCCCAAAGGGATGCTTTTCCAAGGCATGGCTTTTGACATCCAAAATAACAACCTCTGCTCTGCTTGGACGTTTCAGCAGCCTTTTGGTGCCTCTTCCTGCCACTCTGGGTACTCCCCGTCCACGTTGAATGGGAAGCACTTGATGCTGTCAAGCTGCAGAGTGAAATAATAGTTTGCCTTTACTTGGCGACGAGATCCTTGACTGGCATGGGGTCAAGCTGAGCAGGTAGTGAGTGGCTTTAGAAAAGAAGCTGAAGATTCCACAGACTCATAAAATGACATTTTAATCAAGCCTTGAGCAATTTGCTAATTGCGTTCAACTGCACATAAAGGAAAACCAGGAGTTGTCAGGATTTTGTAGAGACAAGCAGAAAATGGGTTTGGGTACACCACTGATTATTATGGATACCTCAGTGCCATAGTATCCAGGAAAGACACAGTGGCAAATCCCAGCAAAAGTCATATTTGCAATTTTCTTTTCAACTTCCCATTGGAGTAAATTTGGTCACTAGTTTAGTCTTCTTCTTTTTTTTTTCTTTGCAGTACGTCTTTTCTATATTTAAGTATGTATAATGGATCTGCTAAAAAACATCAGAGACCATTAAGCCAGAGAAGCATGAAATCAAGTAGAAATTATTATTATAATTCTATGCACTTGTGCATAACAGAATGAACATGGTGCCAAATAAACATTCATCAGAACTCCAGCTAGTACTCAAGGCAGTAATCTGATTTTCAGTTTGGAAGCGGGAAATACATGCCTGCATACATTTCAAGAGAAATTTAGCTGCAAAAAACAGCTTGCTTATATTCTGACAGGCAAAAGGAAATGTCAATTACTCAATAGTAATTTTATTGTTAAGAAACTCTTCAAATGGCAGCACTGGGGCTTGACAGACAAGCGCCAACCTGTAAACTTTGTTAATCATGTGTGCGATGCCGAAGCGTAAGCTCAGTGTTCATTAACTTTGCATGATCCTGCCTCATCGTGAGCAGGTTCAGAGTCTCAATCTCACAAATAATTTCTAAAGGGAATCTCCCGTTTGACTTGGTCTAGTTTGTGGCAGAGATCGTTGGTTTGTCGCAGGCACAGGAAAATGACTGCCCTGAGATGTCCCGTGTTCCATACAGATGTTCTCCCTTGCATTGAGCCTGGAGGCACAGTAAAGGTGGGACAGAGTACAGGACAGTTGGAATGTCTGTTTAACTGGTGGTGGACAACTGGCCAAAGAGGAATATTCTTTCACCCTGGAACAGAACAAAACGGTTCTGTTTTGGGATAACAAAGATGTTATCAGACATGGATGTTATCTAACTAGGAAATGTAATGTTGTTTCTCCTCTGTAACAGAACTAATTCTAAACTGCAGTATTAAACTTCCTCTGGGTACCTGTTATAGTAGAGTTTGGTCAAAAACTTGGAATGATTCTTTCAATCAACAGTTCTGATTTGCCATTCTCTGATTCTCCTGTTAATTAAGGTATCATGCTCAGGGCTTAGGCACGCAATGAAGTTACCATGTACCATCTACCTTCCGGCAGCATGGGCGGGCAGGCTCCAAGCCTTGCCGTAATGCAAAGTAATTTAAGTTCACATAACCTTTCTGTATAAAAGGCTAAGCTAATTTGAAATACTTCATTTGCCAGAAGCTAAGAGAAGGCACGTGGATAGTCGCTGCTGGTCAGCTCTGTTTGGTTTGTGTGTTGATCCTAAGAAAGGTGCTTGTTTGATATTTCCACACTTCTGGGGAAAAAAAGAAAAACAGAAAAGTTGCTCACAACTTGGATTCACTTGCTTTATGACGTAGCCAGCAGAGCCATCGGCTGCTGTGGATCACACAAACGCCAAACAGCTGTATTTTGCAGGGCAACATGTAAATACACTCTGAGGGGCACGTCCTGCCTATAGGCTTTGTAGTCTACCAACACAGTACAAGGTATCGATTTGTTTACGTTTCAGATATATGCCTGACTTCTTGCACCTTTTACCTCCTGTTCACCCCCAGTGATTTTGCTCTGTGCGTAAAGTGAAGTGCGTTTATAAATATGGAGAGAATGATGTTTACAGCAGTGATCATAAGACGGGGAAGAAGTAAAAAATGCTTTACTGTAATGATGTAAAGACTTGAGATCTTGTCTTCAGCGTCACAGTGACACAGGAACTGAAACATGTTAAACCCTCTCCCAGTTCCATCCCCACAAAACTGGTCTCTTCACTGGGCGATACCAAGAACTTCTCAGCCATTACTCGTGAAACTTATACTGAGGTCAGAAATGAAGTGGTTTCTCCTTTCTTTTTCACCAAGTCCTCAGGAACAGTTTACTTACAGTATAAACATTCAAGTGATTTTCAAGCTACAGCAGTTTTTTTTTACCAACAGCTGCCTCAATTATCCTAAAAATGTTCAAATGTGATCTGTAAAATGAGTCCTTGCCTCAAATCAGAAACTTGTTGTACACTGAGCTAAGAACAGGTGAACATGCCTGTATGCCTTCTTAGTCCTGTCACATTGCTTTTGCAAGACATATTCGTGAATAATAATTCTCCCAGTAAAAATGGAATATATTAATCACAATTAGTCTTTTTTAAGTGCTGCTTCCATGTCTCTGTGGCCCACTCTGCCACTCTTGCTTTCGTTTATGGAGCAGTTAACAGAGCAACATGAGGTTCCTTGTGAAAATTCCTGGCCTTTAAACGTAGCTGATTTTAGCACTTTGGTGGCACCGGAGCTGAAGGGCTGATGGAGCTGGATGTGCCAGGCTGTGGCTGCACGGCTCGCGCTGCATAGTCTGTCTGCGCGAAAGAGGAGTTCCCTCCGAGGGGTTTCAGGGAGATGTAGTAATGGGTACAGGGCTGCCACTGCCTAGCTTATACTCAATTAATTCATTTTAAAGAAAGATACTGGAAGAGAACTATGGTACTTTTAGTAAGATAAGTGGAGTAATGCTCTATTACATGCTAATATAGCTATTTCCCATCTGTTATGGTGTTTGAATGCCATCAACACAACGCAGCTCAGGGAGAAGGAAAGGGACCCGTGCTTTCTGGTCAGGGATTGAAACCCAGGGGAAAAGGGCATTCCCCAAGGGTCTTAAGGGAACCTGCTGAGGAGGGTCTAATCTGGGCCTCCTGAATCCCAGCGTGGTATTTGAGGCACTTAAGGATCTTTCTTCACTTAGTCTCACTGCTTCTTAAAAGGGCTCTGAGCACAGGGTGTGTCAGCAACCCATTTACAGCTATTAATAAATTCAGTAGACGAAAGGTGAGGGAAAGTGGGAAAACAGAGTAGGCCATCAAAGCCAGAGTTTATAGAGTAAGAGAATAAATAGCAGAAGCAATTGAAAAGGAGAAAGTCCTCTCAAGTATTTCATGTCACTTAAGTATTATCTTGATGAGCACCCTTGAAGAACAGAACCTAGCCTGACAGGGAGAAAGCACCAGCCCCTTCCTTCCCAGATAAAGAGTGTGATGTAGCAGATGATACATTATAATTGAAAGCTGAATATTTCAATAGCTCTTCTCCTCGTTTTCCAGTGGTAGGTTCGTTTAATGGTGATGGTTTAATACCATCTGACTACAACTGCACTGGGCCATTCCTCTTCAGTGATAAGTGGAGAAGAGTTCCCGTAGTTCCTGTGTAAAATGCAAAGTAAAGCTTCTCAGCCCACATGCTGCCTTTCAGCATGGAAATAAATGGCTGTAAGAAAAGGATGAAACAATATTTCCCCGCTTTCCTTGCTTTTCTGGCTTCTTGATGTTGTCTGTGCTGCCCTTTGCTCTGTCATCTCTCTCCCTGGCTCTCAGAAGGAGGAGGACACTGTGGCATACTAAAGAGCTGAAGGCAGTTAATGAATAACAAAATGGAGACTGCACTTTCACAGACTCCGTAATTTCACAAAATGCCTTACAGAGGGTGAGGCATCTGAAATCCCCAAAGTTTCAATGAGGGAAAAGACACAGTTTCTTCTCAGTTTGCACTGTGTGAGAAGGAGCTGTGACCTCCAGAGGGTCTCCTGCTGGCGTTATAGAAGTGACATCTTCCATAGCCCTCAGAGCAACAGCTTTCACTCATGCTCTTTCACTTTTAAGGGTACTTAGGTCCTTAGGGACAGTTCCAGCCTTGGCACCACAACCCTTATGGTTTGGGTTCCTGACCCTGAGAGGAAGCCATAGCCCAGATGTGCGCATCCAGACTCTTCACACCGCACATGGGAAGGCCAAAATACCTCAGCAAAGTAAGCCAGAATATCCACAGCTGTGTGGAAAATCACCTGGAGCAGCTTCCTAGAGCTTCAAACTGCAAATTCACTCAGGCCTTTCCTGCATCTCCATTCCTAACGCCTGCTCTGCCTGTGACTGCTTGTGCCAACAGAGCGGCCAACCTCTGCCTCACCTCCTGCTACATTAGCTGACCTACAAGAACTCTGGTCTCTAAGCTAATAAACAAGGATACTATAAATGTACCCGATACTGTTGTCTTTGCTGATGAAATGTGCTGATCCTGTACCTCTTTAGGTGATTGCCATCAATCAAAGTTGCTTCAGAGCAGTGAATCTGTAAAATACACAACCCAAACTCATAGTCTAAGTTAAACGCAAGTCATACAAGAGATAATTGTGTATGTGATTACCATCAAAAACACTTGCTGGGAAACAGAATAAGGACTACTAGTAGTATCCTTAAAAATGCTGCATAATTTGAAGCATAATAAGAGAGAACTATGTAGAAAGCTTATTTGGAACAAGATAAGGAAAGAAATGTACAATATTGCCTTTTATTTCTGGTAAGACTGGATTTTTTCTCTGTGCCGTTCTCCTAACAGGTTAAATCACTCCTTTGATGTGCACTGTACTCTCAGTGCTGTGTTGAAATCTTTCCACTAAGACAGACAAGGCTTGATGGTGCAGATGCTCTTTGAGATCGCCATCCCTGGAGGTATTTAAAAGCCGGGTAGACATGGTGCTGAGGGACATGGTTTAGTGGTGGTTTTGGCAGTGTTAGGTTGATGGTTGGACTTGACGATCTTCAAGGTCTCTCCCAACCTAGACAATTCTATGATTCTATGATTCTATCCCCTTGCCCCTGCTTATGGACTGTGGTGACTATGAGACTATACCCTTTTGCTCACCAGTACCTCAACCGAGCAGAGCAAGTCTCTAGCAGAACGAGTGTTTAGCTGATCAGATGAGACCACACAAATACAAAAAAGAACCTGTGCTTCAGACAGAGAGGCATATTTCTGAAGATAAACCTGTAGCAAGGAACTGTATGAATTTATTTAATACCTTTCATGTGGGAGAAGACATCTCCCCGTGGCTTTGGTTGACCACTCCCCAGTTAAACCACCTGCAAGTTAGTCCTTGCAGACAACAGATATGCAGCAAGACCACAGCCCCGACAGTGTTGCTTTAATATGGAAGTGGAAAAGAAGAATATTCTGCAATTGTGTAAGGCTCCTCCCTGGCAGGGAGCTGGCTCGGGGACCAGCCGCTCTCAGCTCCACTCTTTCTCCTCTTGCAACACAGTTCTTAGCCACTCAAATAGGCTGTGATAGGTGCCTTGGCCTGCACGCCTCGCACATCTGCACACACACTTCAACATTTTCATTTAATCTGTGAGGAAAGGAGCTTTGGGCTGGTGGTAGGACAGCAATGCAGCTAACCATTCTGTCCTTTAACTCCAGCAGCTTTGTCCATGTAATATTAGCACAGGTTTGGAAAAGAACTGACTGCGTGTGAATCAGTGTCTTCCGATTCGTATGCCTGGAACGTGTTCTCTTCCCGGCACGGTTTGCTGTCTCTTACAGAAGAAGATGGCAGAGATAAGAGGAAAAGTAAAGCAATCAAGAATTTCAGTGTGTGTAATGTATTTGAAGATTTTCATACAGTTTCAAACAATAGTGAGTAGCCCCTAGTCCCTCCTGGGTTGCCATGGATTAGGAGTGTTTTAGTACTACCTCCTTAATCCTGGTGCTTATTATCACCTAGCTGGCCAGGGAAAAACAGGGGAAGAGATGTTTCAGGGGTGTTTGCTAGAATCGAAGATCCTTTGAGCTGACTGTAAACTTCATTTTAGTCCTAATGTAACAGAGACATCAAAGTGAAGTATCGATTAAACCACAACACTAGGCGGGCTGGAAAACTCCGTTTCAAGGTAAACCTCTGCCTGTATTTCACAGCACACAGGACCTCCCTGACAGCACTCTGCCTCCCGTCGAGGGGCCGGTGACATGCCCAACCTTTGCTGCAGAAGTCTTGTGGGCTGGCAGCAGCGGAAGGGCTGATGGCAGCCGGGGACCAGGCTGCACGCTATCTGCTGAGTGTTAGCGGCTTAATTACAGCAAATGGCTGTGTTTGTTTATATGCTGAGACTTTTTTTTCCCTTTTTGCTGCTTTTCTTTTCTCTTCCACATCACTGGCATCATCTCCACTTCCCTTCTAAATGTCTTTCCCCTGGATAATGCAGATTGCAATCTCTTTTGTTGGTTGTTTTTCTTGTGACCTCTTAATTTCCTGAATTTCCGACACATTATTTATTTATTGTTGACATGTTGGGAAGAATAAAGCAATAGAGAAAACAAGAGAGAACGATGCTGAAACTACATTTGTCTCTTGGTCTTCCTCTTCAGCCCTCAGTGCTCTTTGCAAAGGAAAACAGTATTATTCCCACTTGATGCCTTTCCCCCACCCCAGTTTTTCTATTTGTATTTCGTTTCTATGACCTTGGAATTACTCAGCAGGCAGCACTGAGAAAAATAGCTAGAATAACAAAAACCTCTTCTGCCTAACAACCTGTTAGAAGAGGGCTAAAAATCTCTGCAAAATAACATTGTAGATTTCAAGTATTTATTTGGTCTTAACAGTTTTTATAATCATTCATATTATATTAAAATGCAGGAGGGGGGAGCAGAGAGGTTCTGAAGTTTTTCTTCAAAAAAAGGAATCTTCAATTTCATCTTTCTCTCTCTTGAACAAAAGCTAGTTTAATTTTTCTAAACGTAGAAGGGAGCAGCTTGTGTGAGTCTCCAGCGAGGAGTTGGGCACTGAAGTGATGAATTCCACCGTGGTCCTTTGAAAACCCCAGCTGCAGTGCTCAGCTCAGCACGCTATGATTTGTCTTCACTAGGGCTTTTTAAAAGATATAATCTAAAGACATATGAGTAGATAAGAAGGGTGATTGATTGCAATGTTATTACTAATAAAACTTTATGTTAAATTGCACTTTTTTTTAATCTGCCCTATGTCATTGTATGCTCCTGTTCATAAATTTTAAATCCATCTTTACGTTTCATGGAGAATTTTAAATAGTCTGGTTCAGTAGTAAAATCTGTTGAACAAAATTTAATCTGTTGTGATCTTTCAGGTATAACACACTAAAAATTGTTTAACATGATAACAAGGCTGTGCTGCAAGAAAACTTATTTAGAATACACAGAAGCAGCACAATCTCTGTGAATACTGGCTACTTTAATACCTAATTAAATTAGTTCATGTCTAATTTAAACATATTTCTGTTTCTTTACTTTTTTCCTTACTGATGTTACAAATGTTACATTCTTATCTTACCTAGTTTTTGTAATTTAATATGGATTTATTCTTAAGCAGCTATTACATGATAACTGATCAACTAATTTCAAATTCTACTCAAGAAAAGCACATAAACAGACATTAAAAACCCCAGCTAACATTGTGAGATGGCAGTGAAAATTGCAATGGTGGAAACATAAATTCAGTTTAATTTTATTGTAATTCTACAGGAATACTTCTTTCAAAACATCACATCAATTTCCAAATCCATTTGTTATTCATTATATCAGAGGATAATGAAACCATTTAATACACTATAGCCTGTCATATGTACTTCTCTTAGTGTTTCATTTTAATTTAGCAGTACTTAGTAGACACTTAACAGATTGTCATTCATAAATTCAATAGGCAAAATCTATCTTTATCTTGTTCTTTTCTATAGATTAATATTAATCTTATTCCAAGATAAGTTTCTACCATTAAAACAAAAAGGACTTCTTGAAAAAAAATCTTGTCTAGCAGAGTTATCTACATCATGTGCTTGCTTGTTGGAAAAGGGCAGAAAATTTAATAAATCCTCCATCCTTCTGGAATGGTATAGCTTCATAGAAGACAAAATGAAATGGATAAAATCAGACCAAAGAAATGGGACTATGAAGACCATCCTAAGACTGAGTTAAGACAATAACCGGTGGTAAAGAGAAGAGGGTCAGAAAAGAATGGAATAAAACTGGTGGGTTGGACACCAGGACTCATTAGATGACAAAATAAATGCAATATTGATATTTCCACTCATTACATCCTTGGAACTTCCTGAAACGAGAAGCTTTTGGCTGAGGATTAGAAAGGTGAACTGAAAGAAAAAAGCTGCATTTAAAAAGGAGACTTGGAGATCACTAACATCTGCGCTTGCTGTCAAACACTGAGGTGGTCCCTCTGCCTTCTGCAGCACGTGGGAGACAGGCACCTTAGCCCACCTCCAGAGCAGCCACAGCTGGTCACCAGGACACACCAGCTGCAGAACTGTACTTTAAACCAGCTTTCTGCTCCAGGCACTTCCATCCATACTGAATATTTGGGCCTTTTATTCTGGATGCTTAATGGTTGTAGCTAGAGAAAACTGGCTTCGTGTGTAGGAGCCTTTGAAAATGTAGGTGTTAATCCCCAGTGCACCCCCAATATCAGAGGGAGAGCTTTGGCCAGAGAATAATGTGTAAAGAGGGAAAAACACCACTATTGCCACTGTGCTGTCTCACCTCTTTACTACGAAAGAACCACCATCCAGAACTGCAGATGTCAACAACTTTGAGATATTTCAAAAAGCTTCAAGGAAGTCAACTGAAGATTCGCATAGAACGACTTGCTTCCAGACTCTGGTTGTCAAAGTTAAAGCAGTTCTGGGTAAGAGCTGAGGTGAAACTCTTGACCCTTCTATAGCAAGATTTGAGGAACACAGGGCGAGAACCAGGGACGTGTGGATTGTTCCCAGGCCTTGGCGTGGCCATATGGTTCCTCACCTGGGCTGGAGAGGGGCCCTGCAGAGGCATGTCATGAGGACACCTTCTGCAGGGCATGGAGTATGAACCATGGGGTTTGCTGTCAACTGTGTTTCATGTGTCCTTTTCTTTTTTGTCTTATTTCTTCTTTCTTATCTCTTTCTCTTTACTAAGAGCCTGGCTTAATCAACCAAGACTGCATCTTTCGCAACATTGCTGTGAGCCTGTGACCAATGAGAGAGCTAAAAGCAATGCCCTGAACAGCCCAGTGCTACTACAAGTTTGCCAAATCTTGCAGTGGCTGATAAGAGTGTGCGCTGCGCTCGAGTTCCTCCAGCTGCTATTGTGAATTTTTAAATGAGTTTCGGTATGGTGGGGGAGTTCCAGGAGGCTGGGAAAAGCAAATGTTGTTCCAGTATTTAAAAGAGTAAAATGAGATGACCCTGGTAATTACATGTTTGTCAGATTGATACTGGTCCTGGAATGGCTGATGTAGAATTCGATTAATAAAGGATTAACGGTAGAAATCTAATTAATGCCAATCAACGTGGGCTTAGGGAAAGCAGATCCTGTCAAAATTACTTTTTTGTGAATGAGATTACAAATTTTGTTGATAACCATAATAATGTTCATGTAATAGCCTTGTATAAAGCATTTGACTTGGTACTGCATGACACTGATTAAAAAAATAGAGAGATACAAAATAAACAGTTCACATAAAATGGATTAAAAATTGGCTGGCAGGGCTCAAACTAACTCTAATAAGTGATCTTTACTAGCCATGTATTTCTTTTCCTGATGGACTCCATTACTTTCTTATCCCTTTGCTATTTTAGGCATTTTATTTATGATTTTGAAGGAAAAATACTGAGCAAGTCTGCAAATGACTCTGAGTTTGGAAGAATGTTTAAAAAGAGGAGGACAAATCACTGACACAAAACTCTATGGACCACCTGTTTGCATCCCGATTAAGGAACGGGCATTGTAGTGCAACCTTTTTACAATAAGTAAAATCATACTTAGGAAGAATGAATCTTTGTTGATGTCAGTCTCAGCTCTGGGAAACAGTTATTCTAAGAAAGCCCATAGGGGTCATGGTGGCCATATTACTAATATAAATTACATTAATATATTAGCAAAACCCATCAGCATTGCACTCCACTCTGGCTAATAAATGTCAGACCCTTGGCAGGGCTCCAGGTTAGGTTACATATTCATAGTACACTCGCTCTGATCTAACCCTGGGCTCTGCCTCCACCTCTGTTGACATGGTTCTGCTGCATCCCTTGTATCAGAGTTCATGACTGCTCAACCACTGGAAGAATGGTATAAGCTAACATTCTGGGGAGAAAAGACACATTTCTGCTATGAGATCAGTGATGTATGGACCAGGAAAAATGAAACAGGAATTAAGGGGCTGGTCTGCTCTAAGGGGCACCTAAGCAGCTAAAGTGTCATACCTAGTTCTTGAATTTGCAGATGGGAAGGGTGGGAGTAGAGAAAGGACCTCAAGGATGACTTGTTAAAAGATTTGGGATAACTTGTCTTAATTATACTAAACTCCTATAATCTCAGAATCATAGAATCATAGAATTGTCTAGGTTGGAAGGGACCTTTAAGATCATCAAGTCCAATCATCAACCTAACACTGTCAAAACCACCACTAAACTATGTGCCTCAGCACCATATCTACACGTCTTTTAAATACCACCAGGGATGGCGATTCTACCACATCCCTGGGCAGTCTGTTCCAATGCTTAACAACCCTTTTGGTGAAGAACTTTTTCCTAATATCCATCCTAAACCTCCCCTGGCACAACTTGAGGCCATTTCCTCTTGTCCTGTCACCTGTTACTTGGGAGAAGAGACTGACCCCCACCTTGCTACACCCTCCTTTCAGGGAGCTGTAGAGAGCGATAAAGTCTCCCTTCAGCCTTCTTTTCTCCAAGTTGAATAACCCCAGATCCCTCAGCCGCTCCTCATAAGACTTGTGCTCCAGACCCCTCACCAGCTCCGTTGCCCTTCTCTGGACATGCTCCAGCACCTCAATGTCTTTCTTGTCGTGAGGGGCCATAACTGAACACAGTTTTTGAGGTGCAGCATCACCAGTGCTGAGTACAGGGCGACAATCACCGCCCTAGTCCTGCTGGCCACACTGTTCCTGATACAGACCAGGATGCTGTTGGCCTTCTTGGCCACCTGGGCACACAGCTGGCTCATGTTCAGCCAGCTGTCCACCAACACCCCCAGGTCCTTTTCTGCCGGGCAGCTTTCTACCCACTCTGCCCCAGGCCTGTAGCACTGCATGGGATTGATGTGATCCAGGTGCAGGACCCAGCACTTGACCTTGTTGAATCCCATACTATTGGCCTCGGTCCATCGGTCCAGCCTGTCCAGATCCCTCTGTAGAGCCATCCTACCTTCAAGATCAACACTCCCCCCCAACTTAGTGTTGTCTGCAAACTTACTGGGGGTGCAATCAATTCCCTTGTCCAGGTCATTGATAAAGATATTAAAGAGAACCAGCCCCAGTACTGAGCCCTTGGGAACACCACTTATGACTGGCTGCCAACTGGATTTAACTCCATTCACCACCACTCTCTGGGCACAGCCATCAGTGGAATCAGAAGGGTTAAGTTGTTAGCCCAAATCCAGCATGTCCGTCAGTCCCATCTTGTCTATGATTTATTGTGACTGTGAATCCCTTGGTCTATTCTGCAAGTTGACACCAGCCCTTTTAGGAGGAGCATGCTGCAAGCGTCTTAACTTCATATTTGACCAGTGGAAGCTCCATAAAAAGAAATACGTAGTCCTTAAAATGAAAAGGTTTGGACCATCATGCAAGAAATCATTAAAGCTTTAATCACTCACTGTGAAGAGGGAACGCAGACATAAGAAGTACATTCTTCTAGTTTAGTAGTGGTTAGGAGTTTAAATCACTCTAGAAATATCACCAGTGCTTGTAGTTAAGGTGATTAACTGTTGGAGAACGGGTTGTGGCTGATTCTCTGTCAACCTCAAGACTACAGGTTTTCCCAGATGATCTGCTCTAGTTCTCTCAAGAATTAATTCAGGAGAGTCTCATGGTCTGTGTTAGGCAAAGCACTGTAAATGCCCTCCAGCCTTTCAATCTGGGTCTGAAGTCAGGCTGCAGAAGAAAATCCATACCAATTAGAGATGCTATATTTGTGATGTGTCCTGTTTATTGGTTTCAGTGAGGTTTTAGGAGCTTGGGGTTGTATTTGCTATGTTTATATTTACTGTTCTCATCTGTAGCCTTGAATTCTTTTATCTCCAAGATTTAGATTCAGTAGCAGACATTTCCAGAACATCTTAACTATCTTCTCATTTCTTCCAAAAGATTAATTATTAGCCTGTCTTAAAAAAAAAAAAAAAAAAGGCACCAAATGGAGAGTTGTCTTTACAAATATCTCTTGAGCCTGAGATAAAGAAGATAAAGCTTAGGACACCTGATGTGTAGACCAATTAACCAACACTTTTATATTCATATGTTCTAATACAACATTTCTTCAGCATTTTAATAATCTTTAGGCATATGTTTGAGTTGGTTATTGCAATGAGATTAAGGCTGAGGTCCTTGAAACCCCCAACGATCTTTTACTTTTTATTAGACAGTATTGTGTTTTAATAATGTTAAAACCTTTTAATTCAGTGAAATAAATTTACTCAGAAATAAATACAACTGAGCTGTCACTTATCCTTTACCTGCAAGAGAGGAAATTAAAGCTGACTTTCAAGAGGATCTTACAGTAATGCTGGGGCTCTTCCGAAACTTTGGTCAGGAATATCATAGAAGCAGCTTAACTTTCTCTCACAGATTTAAATCTAGGACTATATTGAATTATTCCATAGTACAACATAAATAAATGAAAGTAGAGGATGAAAATCTGGCCTTGTTATAGTGAATAGGAGCTTCAGTAGTTTCAGCTGTATTTTACTCCCCATCCAGTGGGGAGCATGTGTGAGACGCACCTAGAAAACCTCAGAGCATGCAGAGGTGTTAGATGTCTAGTTTTTGTAGAAATCCTATAGCTGCTGACTTTCCTTCAACAATGTCCTCTCTCATGGTTATGTGATATCCAGCTCTCAAGCGGGACTCTTCATCAACAGGTAGGCCTCAAGGTTCTTGACAAAAGAATTGAGTCCAAAGTGCTTTATATTAACATTGCAATTAAAATTCAGCAGTCCAGAAGTATTAGAATTAAAAGCCAACTTTTTATGTTGTTGAAGAATTTGAGGCATCAAGCAGAAAAGCTCTAGCATAAGGTCAGTGAGACATTATATAGGAAATGGAAGTTTGGGCTTTGCACGATGACTTTGCAAACACTGTATCTCTCCTGAGGGTGGCTGATATTGGAGGAAAAGAATTTAAAAGAATGTGGTTCAAGTGATAAAATCCACATACCAAACTGCAAATTATTGCCTGTTTTCATTATTCACATTATGATTCCCAAAACACCATTTTTCATGGTGCTTTAATTATTTTCTCCATCAACTCTTCTAAAGGTTCATTTGAGGCTTGTGAACCTGAAGAGCTTTTTTAATAAAAAAAAATATAATCAGAGACCAAGATTGTTTTGCAGGACTGATTCTCTCAGGTATTTCAAACACGAGTGATAAACTCTACAAGTCCATCTGCAGCAAATGTGAATTTAGCCTGAGTCCAGGATAAGCACTAAGCCCATCTGGAATTTGCTATAAAAACTGACAGTCGACTGAAACTAAGATTGAAGTCTCCTTTCTAAACATCCTGTGCGTGAGCATTGACATACCTTCAAACAAGAGTGCCTGATAGGACACAAGCAATGCTTCCTACTGCAAGGGCCGTGCTTGGGACCTGCCAGCGCTTCTGTAGTGTCACATCAGAGAGTGGCCATCATCCCTTCCTGTGAATATGTTCAGATTGCATTAGAGCAGAGTCATGCGATCCCCCTTGATTTCAATAGAAGTTGTGTGGCTGAAATTAATGTCAATAGGGGATATGCACAGGCATCAAGGGGAGAATAGACTTCATAGTGTGCTAATTAAAAAATATTCCCCTATTGTACCTGTCCTTAGAACCCCACTCTTATAACCAATTTACTCTGCAGAACTGATTAGCATACTAATAGCATTCCCTCCAGTTCACAGATAGGACTCCAGTTGAGAATATCCATTAAATGTAAAGTTATACAACCTGTGAGGTGCAATACGGGAAGTAAAACTTGTTAAAGGCTTCCTTTAGTATGAGTTTACTTTGTTACAGCTTTCTGGTTTTCAGCTTTATTTTTGCATGCTCACATAATATTAGAGTGCTCAGTTCAGCCGCTGAGGAGGATGCCAAAGACATCTTCCATCATGCACTTCCTTCTTAAATTCAGTTTTAAGTTTCCTTTAGACTTTGTCCCTTTATCTGACTCCCCTTTACTCTTTTTTGCTTTTGTTTTGAAGTCTTCCCCTTTGCTTCTCTCTATGTTGTTATCTTTACTTTTCCTGTTTTCTCAATATGTAGAAGTGTTTATGTCATTCCTCATCCCTTACAAGCAGCCAGACTCTTTCTTTTGGCTCAGCGGGTTTCAGCACGGATTCAGTCCTGGAAGTGTTTTCAACTAAGCACTGAGAAATAAATTTAAAAAAAGAGTAGGGCTGTGTGAAATTTCCCCATCGGTGCTGCTTCCCAGGGAACCCCTATATTTTCTAATTGTTTTCCACACAAAACAAGTTCCATTCACATGACAAAGACTTCCACTTAAAAGAAAAAAAGAGAAATGCCATTAACAGAACTCTGACATAATTTGGCTCCAAACAATAAATATTTTGATACAGATGTTCTCCAACAACTTTGATGCTACAGTTTTCCCAGATCCCAGGTTTTTGGTTTTGTTTTTTTTATGGCTCAGCTGAGATATCATTAACTTCAGGATTCCAATCCCCATAGGAGCAGGGCATCTCTCTTGGAGGTTGTAGGTGAGGCGCTTGGTCATGCCCCCCCCTTTTTAAGTCAGTAGGCTGATCACAAGGAGTTGAAACACTCAACATAACTATCTCTGTAGTAGGTTAAGCCATCCTGCCTTTGACAGTGCTCCTCCAAGGGTCCAGACATTATCAAGGCATTGGTGCACACAAGTGGAAAAGCAAAAATTGTGAGTACAAAATGAAAAAAGTATCTTGAGGGAGCATCGCCATCTCTGAGAGCAAAACAGAATGGGACCATGTGAATAATGTCTCTTTGTGATAAGCTTCTAGAGTCCTTGCTGGAGAACGATCTGATCTTTTTTCCCTAAGCCACTGTGACAGCTCTCCCTAGCAAAGCCGTGGCTGTTCAAGTGGTTAAACAGGAGCTGGATGTGAGGAGGCAGGGCTCAGTGAGAAAACCACTTCTGTGTTTTCCCGTATAAGCTAGGTAGATAAGACAGGACTGTCCCAGGATGTATGACAAATTAAGGGATTATTTTCAGGCCAAACCGTGAAGAGTAAATCCAGGATGATTAAAAAGCCTAACATTCAGAAAGTAAGACGATATTTCCTTCCTTCAGGCCTAAGGTAAAGGGAATCTATATTTAAAAATACCTATGCAAACAGATACTTTGGTTAAATGGGTTAACTGATGGTTAAACTTTTAACTGATGTGAGGGCTGCAGCTTCCTCTGACAAAGATAGTGGAGACATGTCAGACTAAGGCAGAAATGTTTGTAGGGACCATCTAATAACCATCTCACTGATGTGATGGCAATATCTTACTGCTTGTACTGCATAACACTGTCAAAATACCTGCTTGCTGAATTACATAAATAGCATGGACATACACAATTCAAAATAGACTCAAGTTGGAAAATCCTTTTTTTTCTGCCAAGGTCCCAAACTCTTATAATCCGTTCCTCTTGATGCAGCGCTGCTTTGAGAAACCTGTGCGGCACTGCCGTTTGCCGTGGGGGCTAATATAGAAATAATCTACCTGTAATTAAAAAAGATAGATATCTTCCAGCTCAAAGATTACAGCTCATTACTTTCCTTGGTCTCATGTGAAAAGTAGTCTCATCTATCTTGTCAAAAAATGTAATCCAGGAGTCTTGCCCATTTGAAAAGCATAAAAGTCGTACAGAAGGACACTCAATAGGAAAAGGGGCTTGTGTTTGATAGAGAGAGAGGGAGACAAAGTTATGGCCTTCCATACGCTGCAACGTTACGAGCAACCGGCCACAGCTCAGACCGATGGCAAGGAAGCAGATGACTGCGATCGCTTTGTCATTAGTTCAATCCATGTAGTTCTGCAGGATATTTTAATATCGGATAGAATTCATTATGACTTTAATGCAACCAAAAGTAGCAGCTGAAGAGAATTCAGTACTAAGTGTCTGAACGGCTACTGCGGCCTTTGCTGTGCTAACTCCGTGATCAAAAGAGCTGTGTGGAGACCAAGGGACATGGAGGATCTTTCTCCATGGAAAACACGTGGCACAACAGCTGTTGTTCACTGTGCTGGAAATGGAGAGTAGGAACAACACGTCATTTTGCCAAGAGCCTGGAAGAGCTCACCATGTGCATTTGGTGTTTAAGGGATTTTATGGTGAGTAACCCAAATTGCTTCAGCGTCTCATGAAATTGCATCTTATTGCGATTGCTAGCACGACAATCAGGCAGTTCGCTCTGAAAGGTACCTAATGCTTCCTGAAAGTACAGAACTGCCATTGATGGATTATTGAGAAGTTTAAAATATGAAATTCCAGACCAGAGATGACTAATGAACATTTCAGTGCACGCTATATCTTACAATCTGTGGTTTCTAAACCAAACATCCACAAACTACTTGGCATATACTTCATCTATTGTGCATAGACCCATTTAAAACAAAAAAAAACCCCACACATGAAATGCTGGACAGAAAAGTGCTCCAAGAGGAAAAACTCATCTTGGTCCAGCTCCCCTGAAATAGTTCATGTACTGGCAGTCTGTTATAGGTAAACACTGAATGTCGTTATGAAGGGCAGGGCAAAAAAGGGAAGTCCTTTGACAGCTAAGGACTGGAATCAAGTCCTCAAAATGGTGACGACACAGTAAAGGCGTCAAATAAAAAAGAGTCAGACATCCATTGATGGGAAAGACACGTCCCTGAGGAAGTCTAGGAAATGGAAATAAGAATCCGCTACTACAATATAGCAGGAGACAGTAAAAATAAAAAGAAAATTTGTCTGTTCTTTCACATGTTGAGGCAACTGTAAAATTTTTTTGGTTAGCTTGTAGAACACTGCTGTTACTCCCATGTGCCAGTCTTCTCCCGGCCCTTGCTGTGCTATACTGACACCTCACATTGTGCTTTGCATAATTGGAGCTATTTGAGCCTATTTCAAGCATCTTTAGCAAAGCAGAATATATGGGAAAATAAAGCAAGTAGTGCTAAGGGAAGAACAGTTTCGCATGAGATGCTCAAGAATTATATCCCTGCTAAGGTCTTGTGTAAGCTGGGGCAAAAGGTTGCAGTAGAATACGTGAAGCAAACCTACTGAAAACGTCTCTTGGGCATGGGGTACTTTAACATGAACAGCTTAACACACATAAAAAGCTGTGTGCTCCTTAAACTGTTACCAGTCTTTAAATCTTGGGCTAGATAGTGCCTGAGTGATCAATCCTTAAGCATAAGGCTTGCCAGCCTCTAATGTGCAGAAAGTGTGTTAAAATGCAGATCCCCTGCTTTCAGTGAAGGCTGTGGCAAGGTGTCGTTTAATTTCTGATCTCAGCAGTATCTGTTCTCCATTCGGCAGAACACGGAGGGATGTGATTTAGAAGGAATTAGAAAAATGAAAGACTTGGGGAAACAGATCTGTTATTAAGGTCTGTTTAGAAGTAATGCAAAGGGATAAAGTGACCAGACACTGAGTGAGCAGCAGAGCTGAACTAAGGATGTTAAATGAATCCCCACAAAAATCTTGGTGACACTCCTTGAAAAACACTATATTTAACCGTATTTCACTTACATAAGTAACTGTTGCCTATTAACCCGATAAGGAAATGTTCCACAAGGAGATCAAGTAAAAAATGAAGGTTTTAACATCTCCCAAATTTTTAGCCCATTTTTCAATAATTGCTTGCATTTTCAACAATTATGGTCGTGTTTCATATTAAGATGAAGTTGCAAACATGTAAAAGATACACTTTGCGGTGGAAAATGGGGATATAGACTATATAATGAAATACAACATACATAATGTATGTAAAATTATAAAAACTGAAGCTGGTATTAATGGGAAATGAGAGTGGGAACTCTCATTGTTTCACCTCATGACAAAATCTTTGCTGTGGAGCCGTAAAGTCATACTGAGATCAACGTTTTGATCATCTTAATTCTTAACCAGCTACCTGATCCAAAATGTTTTAATTCAGGAAAAGGCTTTCCATCAGCATCAACTTTCAACCTATAATGAAAAGGCCCAAGATGTGAGTTTGAAATGCAGCCAGTTAGACTTCCTAATTTGTTGCCATGCCAAGATGAAACATATTTTAGGGGAGAAAAAAGGCCCAAACGCTGTTTTCAAATCTTTTATCCTTTATACTTCAAAAAGGTTCAATTACATGACCATTATGGTAGCAAACAATATGCCATTTTATCTATTGTGAAGTTGACATATTTGATATGTTACCTTTTGCCAATAATCAGAAGAATTCCATGTATTTATTTGTTGCTTTTTTTTTGGAAATTAACATAAAATAATTAGTACTGCTCCTTCGTACCGAGTAAAACATTATATGTGCCAAGATATTTCTGATTTGTGCTCTAATTACAGAAATTTTGACTTGACCAAGAAGATAAGCAATCAATGCACTAAGTAGAGGAGCAGCTGTTGTCAGTATCCCATGTTTTCAAATGGGGATGCACAAGGTACCAGTGAGGTGCTTACAGTAAGAGTAAAAGTGCACAATCTTCGGAGTTTTCTTGGGAGTGTGTTGAAAAGTGAACTTTCTGGAAGATTCAATGCAATTTGGTGGGTATTTATGCGCAGATCGTTCCAGGCTTGACAAAGATCACTGGAGAAGGTATGTGATGTTGGCTGGGAAACACCGTGCCTCGGCAACCACTCTCCTCCCCAGTCCTTGTTTATGAATTAACAGTGGAGTCTTTTTTTGGGAAAGGAAAAAAAAAAGGATTATGAAGTAATGATTCAAAATAATGTGAAAGAACCCTTACTGATGCATAAAACATTTGTATTAAGTTTGGAATATGTGCGACTTGTTTGGCAGCATGCATGGCAACACAGGATGTGTCTCTTTCCAAATCAGTTAGTGAGTCTCAGCTGTGGGTAGGAAATTAAATGATGTCTTGAGGTATTCTAGGTAAAAGCAAATTTTTCTACTCATTACAAATACACTGCGTTAAAGCATATGTTATGAATCTTGTGTAACAGTGTACATAAACTCTTTAAACACCGGTAGTCTGCAAACCTATGGAAATAATGAAGAATTGTGCAGAGATTCTTGCCTTTTCCATAAAGGTGGTGATAGATGTGGTCTTGAAAATATTGTGGCTGAGCAAAGCTTGTTCCTATACAATCTTTTCTAAGTCAGGATTTATCTAGTACAAAATAATTTAAAATAATTGAGCACGGTGGTTTGCTATTTCACACTAAAAGGGTTCCTACACCTCCCATAACACTGTGAAACAAACCAAAGGGGAACTTCAGCTGTCCTTAACTTATTATGTATTTAAAGATCTTTACATTTTTTTCATTAAACATTAAAAAGAGCCACCAGTTGCTACATTCGATCTGATCTCATCCTGCACCCACAGAGTATAATGACCGTCTGCCCTGCTACAAACTGTCTCATTTTTTCTTATTTTATTTTCCTAGTCATATGTTTTGACCATTCAGAAACCCACCTAGTTCATTTTCTTTCCCACCTTTACATTTGAAAATAAGATTTATGCATATTTGGACCAACTAATTTTTAGTTTCCTTAGTGTATTCCACCTCCCCCCTGTCTTTTTCTATCATGAATTTGATTATTACTGATCAGATATGTACAATGCAGATGGAGAAATAAAATGAGTTTTTTCTTTTAAGGATTCCCTTAGGAAGGTCATAATCTTTTAAGTGTTTTTCTTTGCTTTTAAGGGGAAAAGTGAGTGATTATGTATAGATGTGGGTTGTTTCTATTTTTTTGCACTTTCAGAATGGGCAAACTATTTCTAAAGTTTATGAAAGTGGGAGGAAGTGGTGATTATTTCAATAGTGCACTAAGTCCATACCTCACCAAATAATAATATATACCTGTGACCATAACTGGAGTTGAAGATTTGCAAGGAAATACTCCATATAGTCTATCCTGCTGATTTTGTTTTCAGATGGTATTCTAGTTACACAAGTTAGTGTATTAACATGTTTGAATATGTAAACTAACCTAGACAAGTACAGTCTTTTTACATAATTACAGATTAAAAAGTTGGGTTTTTTTTTTTGTCTTAAAAGATCATTGAGGTATGCTGGCACAGGTACATGACACTCCTAGCAGGATATTAGGTATGAAAGAGAAAATTCCACCAACTGAAAAATGTCAAAATTCTATTAACAACATCTGACATCAATATGATTGAAACCATCATCTGTATTAGAGCAGATGGCATTATTTTTCAAGATGCAATTAATATTTCACTATTTTTTTTTTGTATAGGCATAAAAGAGAAGGCTGTATTCTCTCTGTAAGATTTACTTTATTTCATTTTTCTCCTGCATCTGTTTTTCTTGGAGTTGGCTGCTTTCGTATTTCAGCGTACAATTTTGAGGCAAACAAACAAAGTCTATAAACTGCATATGGAAGTAGTGATAAAAAATAAGCATGCTGTTTGCAGAGAATAATCCCCGCTGAATTATCACTATATACCTTTGATTAGAAAGGCAGGCTCCGCTGGGATGAAATATGAGGCGAGCACTGTCATGTTGCACGGAGGGATGGGGATACGTGTGACACTTTTCAGCCTCCTTTCCCACTTTAATACGCTTAAGTACAGAATTATATCGCTGCCCGTGAAAACAGCAAGTCTTTATATGAAGAACACAAAGTCGGTGATTAGTGATTATTTTGGACCGGACTGTGGACGGGTGAAAAAGCGTCAATGACTTAAGAACCTTCTGCTCTTCCCCTCTCTCTTCCCCCTCCACCGTCCTCCTCCCATTCCTGACTCCTGCCTCGGTTCTGTTCCTAATTGTTAACAAGAATAATTAAAACCCCCCTACTTTTTGAAGTAGCCAAGCAATTTGCAAGGCGTTTGTTTGGGTTTGGCTTGATTCTCTTCTGGAATGGCTGCCAAAATGGAGAGAAAAAAAGAAAAGGTCATTTTGCCTACTGGCAGTTGGAGAGTTTAGCCAAAACCAGGCGCCACTTCACTAAGGCGAGAAGGATTTTTATTTGGGTTCTTTTTTTTAATTCATTAATCTTCTCTCCCACTGCACAAGCCCTGAATACAAATTTGTTTTATTGGCCATTTCACAGCTGTTGATTAAAATAGTTCATTACAAAACTGCAAATGTGCTTATTTGGAGGAGTTTCACACAAAAGAATAGACCAGTTCTCCCCCAAGTCAAATCCTGACAATAGAAAGGGAATTAAATGACTCAGTGGTCAATTAAAATAATACATATGCAAAGTTTTTTTCCAATTTAAAGACGGAGGAAGGAAGCAAACGAAAAGAGTGGTTAAAAGGTTAATTAAAGGTCAAGTCGCATCTCATAAAACATCAAGCACAGAAAAAAAGTGACAAAAAGCTTGCAGAATGAAGTAAAAGAATTGCATAAAATTGATGATAAAAACAAAAGTGGAAAAAGAAAAGAACCTTGCAGTAGATATTAATATGAATAATAAAACCTGTTTCAAATGCTTGTGGAAGAAGAACCTAATAAAGTAGAAAGCCAGGCCTCCAGGAGACAGCAAAACAAATTTATTGACTGAGGAAGCAGCCCTTGATAAATAATTAAAGAAATTATTTGCTTCATTGTTCTCTGGGGAGCTCAAGGGACAGATGCTGGCAGCTGCTATATATCTTCATGGATGCTGAAGGCGGTGTGTCACGGAGGGCTTCCAGCACCCATAGGGTGGAAGCGACGGAGTTGCAGCCAGGCACCACTCTTTGCACCACTTGTGCAGGAATGGAAAGAGGGACACAGAGAAAAAGAGGGACTGGGAGACATATGTACGTAAAGTGAGGCTTTTTTCCTAGACTTCTGGCTCTGGCACTCGAACATGGACATTTTCTACGTAATACAGTCCAAGCCGTTAAGTTAGACAAGTCAATTGAAACTTCTGTCTCGGAGAAAAAAAATCCTTTCTTCATTTGTGTGAGCTAACAAGCAGAAACATGAAAAATAAAATCCTTGAAGACTGAAGCAGCTAGTAGTTTTTATCTGAATTAATAGCTTGGGGTAAATGCGAGGATCCTTCACAGCCCTTCTTGACCTGCTAACTTTGAATTAAACTACATTTTGCTGTCACTGTGATTTAACTTTCTGCTTGTTGCCTCATGATTTAAGAATACACCTTTTCCCCGCTGAAAATAGAGTTCGTGAGAGGAACTTGGGTTTCAGCTCAGTTGCTTAACATGTTGATAGCAAAGTCTACACTATACTGACTTTTCTTACTTTTGGGGAAGTACTTGTTAAAAGACAATCTATTATATTCTAGTCTAAAAAGCCTTTGAAAGACAGGAAATAATGTACTGCTCGCAGAACTGGGTTTTCGAGATGTATTGAATTTGCTGTGTAAATGCACAGCCTTATTAGCTCCAAAAGAGAAATAGAAGGAGAGAGATTTTCATTGACAAATGATATCTTGGGTCATGAGTCAAGGATGCCTTTAAGAACATATCAAACTTGAAGCGCATGAGTCGTTCTTGGGAAGAAATATTACACTTTCCTGAAAAGAAACCTCATTGTCTGCACGTCAGTCTCCAGAAAGACATGGAACTGGCACAGGAGGAATAGATAGATGTAAGGAAAGGGTGAAGATTTTATTCTGTATGAAAATGTTAGACTCTTCCTTTGCTATTCAACCCTCTCTCCTCCTGGATCTCCTTTCTCTCAAAATCCATTTGCATTACTGCAGTTATGCCTGACGGGGAAAACTATGGTATTAGATCAGACAGTCAGGATCAGCCATGCTAAAACATTAACAGAGAGAACATACAAGGGTTTATGTGTCTCCCGGTATCTCTGCTTGTCTGTCCACACTTGTGCACAGAGAAAATGCATAAACTCAATGTGGACCAAATAAACAGCTTTCACTACTGAAGGGTGAGCGTGCAGCTCGTGAGTGGTGGAGCACGGCACCGAGATGAGCCAGGCATGTGCGATCGTCTTCAGCAGTGGAAAATAAATTGATTCTGAACCTTTCACTGTGTCTGCTGTATTTTCTGCTTCATCTATCTGACTGTTTATATTTCATCTAACAATGGGGGTGTTCACCTCTCTGGGAGTGTGCAACAGGCCTGCAGCTCTGGATCAGCTGAAAATATGGTCACCTGTAAGCAAACTCGTCTCCTGCCCGAGATGTTCCTCCAGCCCCAGGAAATCCCCAGGAGGCTTTTGTTCTCTGCTTCACCTGCAAAGACTGCACTTTGTGTTACGTCTTCTGTCCAAGCAGGGAAGCTGGTGACCCGGGGCTGGGAAGCACGCCTGGAGAAGGGAGCTGGTGTAATCCGAACAGAGAAGTGCGATGGGCTGACATGGGAGAAGTTCATCACCAGTACCATACTTTGCAGCCCTGGCAATCTACGGGGTTAGGGCACCAGCTATACTGGGAACATAATATATAGTGTAAAAGAGCCTTCCTGGACTGTGCTGTAACAGCAGTGGTACTGAAAATACACTATAAATCTCACTGAAGACCAACTGGAACACAAGCTATTGTTTCATCTTTTAAAGATGCAATATTTCACCATTTGCTTTCAGTTCTTTGTGAGATGAAAGAAAGACAAATACAGATTCTTTGGAAATGCCCGTTGTCACAGGAAGGTGAAGATGCCGAGGCAGAGGAGAGAGTCAAGCCCTGGATGTTTTGCCTGGAGCAAACAAGATTGAACAGGACAAGACTCCACCGGGGACAAACCAATAAAATGGCTTGAGATTATAAAGAAATGAAAAATATCAGTGTTGGTTTTTTGGAAAAAAGATATGCAACGGGAATCCTTAGAGCCTCATAGAAGTTGCCAGCCTCAGGAGCTCCCTAAGGTGGAGCAGCTTCCATCCCACTTCCACATCTCACTTAACATCCCCCTGTAATCAAGGGAACAGAAACTCTCCAGGAGCCTAATGATCCCTGAGGAGCCTTTCTGCTTCTCATTGACTTCTTGCCAATGCAGCCGGGTGAGTTAAACATCCCTCCTGCCTATGCTGTTCCATTTCATTTTCTTCTCTCATGTCTAATCCAACTCAATATCTACTATTTAATTTTAACAAGACTGTATAATGTTTCCTTTAAAAAATGTCGTTTTCTTCCACAGCGCTTCATTACAAGGTCTGAATTATTCGATCCCTTCCTTTTGCCTCTTTTAGCCTCTTCCCTCCTCTCCTGTATTGATATTGGACAAAAAAAAAATATGTACAAAGCATACAAATACTTCTTAAAAAAAACCCACTTTTTCCATTTGTACCTCACCCTGGGCACTGCAGCTTTTCACTCCTGCTCCTGTGAAATGTCCAGATGTCACCTGAAAAATCAGAATTATGAAGAAGCTGTACAGCTACGTTTGAGGCATTTTTTATAACTGGTGATCTGTGGGCCCAGAGAAACTGTAAACATCTGTACTGAAACTTGTAATTCACCATTCTGCTATCGCTGGCTTTGCTATAAAACTGGTGAAAGTCAGAGAGGAGGATTTTTAAATTTTTTTCCCCTGTAGATATTCAGGAGAATTTTCCACTCTGTCACTGAGCTGCTCAGCTACTCCAGTGACGAGCTCAGTGGGAAAAGAGCTCTGCAGCTAGATAGATGAGATGGAAATGTTGGCATCATTGCACTGTATTAAACAAGCTCTATGATTACACTCGCTAGAGTTCCTCTTTGAATTTAATGGAAAACTTTATATTGATGGAATGCCTGATTAATAGGGATTTATAACAGAAGCTCTGTTAATGTGGAAAGCATATAAATGTCATATATCTTTATCTATTGCTCATCTCTACTAGATTATTTTCACTTGGTTCAGGATTTAACTCTAGTAGGAAACAACTTTTGTGGACAAAATCCAATGGCCATACCAAGAATGCAGCACTGCAATTTGCAGCTTTGTTAAATAGTTACTTAAAAGCCCTTCAGTTGAATTGCAGCTGCAGGAAAATATCAGATTAAAACACATGTTTATTTTCAGCTTTGGGAGGCTTCAGATTTAGCGGCTTCACTAATAGGTTACGGTGATAAAGGGTTTCCTCCTGACATTAATGCAGTACCCTGTCTCAACCTGAGTCTCTAAAGCCAGCTCAGGACGTGACACAGAATAAGTTATGCAAATCCTTAAGTCTTTTTTCACGCTCCCCCCCTACCCCCCACCCAGCTTTTGCTATTGTAGAGCCATCTATGGATTTACACTGGTGTAAAACTGGCGTAAGAGGGTAGAAAACCAGGCCATTATTTTTTGTCTGGATTCCTCGGAATTTGCATTTCCTCGGCTCCTCCAGGAGCAGCGCTGGGATAGAGCTGGGACCAGCTTCGACGGCTCCTGCTGTGGGGAGACCTCGCCAGTCCTCGGGGCCCAAGCAAGCCAAGGTCACGTGGTACCATCACTTCTTTACTTGGGGTAGATGGGTGTTGAGGCTTCTGATTTAATTAACATGCTAACCTAGTGCTTGCTCCAAAGGTACTTGGTATATATAAAGTAAATTCACCATCCAGCATACCTGAGCTATTCCATTTTCCAGCCATTTCTGCCTTCTAGATCTTAGATTCAATCTGCTTTTATAAGGCTCACAGGAGCTTCCCTGCTTCATGCCAGATGAGGGCCAGATCCATACATATCCGCAAATACGGCTGATAGAAATCGAATGAAAAAAAAAATCAAACCCAAATTAATCAAGATTTCAATTTTCAATTAATTACATATTTTATTGATAGGAACAGAAGGAATCCACATTCCTGTTAAAGCTTCTCGGTCTGGCATATTGGGGTATTGATCAAAGTTGCTGAGAGAAATGGTCGCCTTTGTGGGAGATTGCCTGAATAAAGATTTCAGTACTGGGCTCTCCAGCACTTAAAATGTTTCATTACTCAAGATCCTGGAGTATGAAGATTCTTTCAGCGGATGTGTTTTGCACTGAAATGTAATTGAAACATATATCCTGGGCAAGAGATGCCTTAGACTATGCTGAAATAAATACATTACATGGTAGACAGAGTTCATATTGAAATAGGTAAATGGCTTGCCTACTAAAACATGACATATTAAATCAGGTACATCACTGTGAAGCCAGAGTTCTAGGCAGTGCATTGCCATAAATTTTGTTAAAAAAGACAATTTTGCACTGCAAAATTTAAAGCCAAAGTCTTACTTACATCAGATACAATGTTTGGGGCATAGTAAGACAACGTTGTCAAAGTGGAATCCTTTTAAATTAACGTATTCCTTGATTAGGGTTTGGTTCTATGTCACTTGTTTAGTCAGACTGTTTTGCATGTGAAGCACATAAGGGTAGTTGCAGGGTAAGAGGAAGAAGGTGTGACATGGAAAAGAAAGAAAGAAGGAAATGAATTCTTGGCCACGAACTGTGTTTCATTCATGAAAATATCTATAAATTGTATTTTGGCTTTTAGGCTAGTTCTTAGAAACCTTAGCTTAGTCTATTTTTATTTTTCCGCAGGTTTGTGCATAGCAGGGAAAAAAAAGCATAGGACAACTATTCCAAATATAAAATGCTTTTGCAAATAGTATAGGCACAAAAGAGAAGGTGCTGTTTTAAAAATTCAGCTCTCATCTTTATCTCAAATGCTGATGTCTTAAATTCTTCCCATACAAACACGCAGTCACTTTTCTTGCTCTAGTTTTAAAGAGTATATGTAAGTGTCTAAATTAATACCCATTATTTCTTTTAAGTACTACTTAAGCAAGGTTGAGAGCAGTCTGTGGCAAACACTTGATTAAAATGGGTGTCTCCATGTCAGTCAAAGTTAGCGTGTTTGCAAAGAGGTGAAGCAGCGTGCTGATTTATTCACATATATATCACAACAATTTTTTTTTCTTTTCTTTTTCCATTACTAGATAGTGGTGCAGTGCAATATTTTGTATGTCAAAATAAGAAAATGTTCTATCCACATTCCCTTCCCCAGGGTTCGAATTTGCCTGTCAACCGACCAGAAGACAGAGCTGATAATGGCAAAGACGCGGCAGAATTCCCTTCCCTGAAAATAACCACATATGAATTCTTCATAGGAACAGTCCTCAAAATACCTGCAGGCTGGGACCCCGGTCCAGCACAGTACTTAGCAACGTGTCTTTGACTTGGAGTTCCACTTTTGTTTCACAAGTCTCACCCACTTAAATAAAAAATAAAAAATTAAAAAACAAATAAAAAAAAACAAAAGTAGTTTTCTTTCCTTTCTAAAATGCATTGAAATGCAGCCCCTGGAACTTCAAGCACAGATGATTTTTATCTGTGCTGCTTGAGAAAAAAAAAAAAAAAAGAGGTGATGTTTTTCTTTATAGCTGGTGTTTTTTCCCCTCCTCTTTGGTTTTTGAACACGAACGATGTCCCAGCTGGATGAGCAAGCCAGTAAGGTCAGTTGGACCACTGATCCCTGCTCACCCTGGCTGCGACTCCTGCATCGCCGCCTCGCTTCCTCCCCTCCGTGCCGTGCAGGGTGAGACTTTGTGCTACGGGACCAGTACTACTTCTCTGCAATCACAGCCAAGAACGTTTTATTTTAATTTAAGACTTTGTTTGAAAAAGAGTATTACACTTTCCCTGGCTTGAACAATAGCAAAGCCACCGTAAATCCTGAGACAGATGGTAGACTGATGTAGAGAAGTGTTTGGAGACCCTCACCGGGAAAGACAGTGCAGCGCTTTTCTGCGTCTTCCCTTACAACCAATGAATCACAGCAACGGGGATCTGGATTTGTGAGCAAAACATTGCACATTTGACCCAAAGTTTCGCAACTGGCTTCTCCCAGCTGTTTGCTTGGGTCCTGCATGATAAGACAGATGCCAGTTGTTATGGAGAGAAATTAATGGTACTTGAAGAAAGAACATGAATCACAAAAGCCAGTGTTTGGCTCTGTTATTTATGTCCCCCATGGGAGCTGTTTCCCTTGGAGCTCTGCAGGTGGGACTCAATAGCAAGGTGAACGAGGGATGGTGTGACAAGAGGAGCACCTTCTCTCACCTCTTGAGCGTTTGGACAGCCCTTCTTTACCACATAAAGAAGTACGCTACTGGAGTTAAAAGGCAAGGGGGATTAAACGTGGAGAGATGGACTGCTGATGGCAGCCCCACAGTAGTGACTAAGGGCTGCAGAGTCCGTCCGAGTAATTGCAGAGTTCCTAAAGAGCTGTAATTAATAAAGATGATGAGTCAACACGGATCCTTTATATTTTTGTCTTTCTTTCCACATGCCCACAAGAATGACATAGTGAACCATTAAACAATATCCATATCCCAGGACAGATTTGCTATTGGGGCATATTATCATAGCTCCACTGTAAATATTGGTTCTGTGTCAGCAGGAGCTTCTTACGCTATCTTACAGGCTCACATTTCTCACACCCGTCTAAGAGCAGGCTCTATTTCAGTGATGAATGAGGAAATTGTGATGGTAAACAAGTCTTTGATCTAGCAGAAAAAAAGATATTAAAAAGATTTTGCTGAAGTGAGGCTAATTCAAATTTGAAACGAACATTTCTAGCCATTAAAATAACTTATCTTGGAATTAAATGGACTTTATGCTCTGTGATACCCTTGAATCAAAAGCAGTTGACTTTAAGAAAGTACAGCCAAAGGGTATGGGCTTGATGGACAAATTACTGAGTGAGGCTGTTCAGCCCATGTTATCCAATGTGACAGACAGCGATTATAGTGGTTTCATCTAAAAATCGGGGAGGAGGGGGAGGGAGGGGAGTATTATTCTCATGTATATTCCATAATTCAGAAATCAGTTTGGGAGATGTTCAAATATTGTTTTCTAAATAAGCAGCAACTGGTTAATCCAATGCTGAAAATGTTAAGGAGAAACTAAGAACTGTTTTTATCCCATTTTCACTATCTGGAGAGAATACGCACGATGGTTAAGAAGCAAATGGTGATCTAAGTAAAAGAAATGATGGAAGCTTTCTCCTGGAAAAGAGAACAGAAGAAAAATACAAAAAGAAAATGGAAAAGAAATAGTAATAGCCCCATAGCACGAAAGAATATTTTGCCGGTTTTAATGATTCTAAATTTTATTGTCGTTTTGTGCCTGAAAGTCTTGAATGTTTTGTTGCTGAACCCAGTTTTTCATTTCATCATTAATGTTGAAGGATAATTCCACTGTCCTTACTTTGTAATGAGGATGAAGAAAAACTCTCTAGCTCCTGCTGGCTGGAAATCAATGACAGTTTTACCACTGATTTCACTGGAAGCAGGATCAAAGTTTATAATAATTTTTGTTGCTTTTATGGTTATTAAATATTATTTATTGCTGCAGTAGTTCTGCGGTAAGATCCCTAAAATAAGCTGTAAGATAGGAAAGGTAACATTGCCCTGCTCCCCCTAAGACTTTGCAATAACAAGAAGCAGGAGAGACGAGAAGGTAAAGTGGGATTTTGATGCAGGTAACCATAACGATGATGATTACAGACAAAAAAAAACCCAACAAAGACAGCCCTTGCTTGCCTGTTGCTGCCAGTGCCCAATACCTCAGAGATATCATTCAAAAAGAACAGTCCACCAGTATAAAATATATAGACGTTGTAATACAGTGTGGGGATCGCATGAGTAAGACTGAGTAATCTGCTGTCTGTCTGGTTCCAGCCCCTGAGTTAAAACTTACTGTCTGCTTTAACTTGCACATCGGATTTTTTTTTTCCCTAGGCTTGCTGGAAGCATTATACATGCAACTCATGTCACTGGTCTGGCTCTGGGTTTTCTTTTCCTTCTACTGCATCATCTCTCATATTCTAGGGAAGATTATTTTGAGGTCCAAAACACATGACAGAAATCATCTTATGTTTCCTCCAGTCAGAATAAGCGCTATCCTCTAGCACTAACGTTTTCGGTGTTTAAGCCTCTGTTTTTTCCTCTACAAACTGGTGGAAATACCTGGGGGAGGGAAAGCAGTTCTGTAATAATCAAGGTTGCTCGGAGACATAGTGGTCGACCAGCCAGCGCTCCCTTCTGGGATCCGTCTCTGCTGCTCCTAATGTCCCCAGACAGAAACATCGCTTTCCATCTCCTTCTTTTTATTATTCAGTGGGCATCGTTTCAGGTACAACACGCAAAGGGAATGCTCTGGTAGGTTATAACTCATTTTCAGCCCCAAATATCTGTTTTTAACCGCATATCTGCAAGATTTGTACACTTTTGTGTGTACGTGCTACGCAGATGTTGGACATTTTACTGTCTGTAGTGCATATTCAAAACCCTCTATTAAGTGCACGGCCAGAAGGACGGGCTGTCAACAGTTGAACTAATCGAACTTCCAGCTTCCACTGAAATTTCTCTGAAGTTTGGGTCACCTTCATTTTAGATCAGGATTTAACAGTTCTTTCCTACCCTGAATACAGCTCTGCTTAATTGCAAGTCGTGGCTGTTTGAAGTAGTTGGGAAATTATTTATGCCTGATAGCTGGGATTTCCTAAGAAGCCTAAGAAAGTTCAGCATTAAAATCTAATCAGACTTTAATGGAAACCAGGTACTTCAGCACAATGAATAGTTCAAACTTACAGAAAATCCTGCGGACTACAAACTAGGCTAACAGCTACAAAATGTGTGCACGGAGAGTTCTGCATCCTTCCGCAGATGCCATTGAAAAGATTGAGGTTGTTTTCCAAAATACACAGTGGAGGAAAACAAGCATATAAACATAATAATGGCAGTCTATGAAAAATATAGCAAGGGAAATTTCTTTTCACTTTATTCCCAGCAAATGGGGAGAGTGTCAGTAGCTCTTTCCTCAACTCTCCAAGACTGAATTTTGCAGGGCTTTTTTTCCAAATGTTCTGTTCTTTGGTCCTAAAGGAATTATTAATCAAGCAAAAATGGCACCTGGATTTACAGCTTCTTCCCCCTCCTCTTCTTACCCCCGCTTGCTCTTCTTCCTCTTTTTGGATAATGGATAATTTATTCTGAAAAGCCTCAAAGAAAGAACTATGTCTGGTATTGGGATTTTTGTGGGGTTTCATACAGCATCCATTTTCTGAGACTGTTTTCGGAAGTACTGGCAAGTTTGCTGGCATCCACAGGCAAGACGTATACAAAAATTACTCAAAATGGATATGCTGACATTGATGGCAATCATTTTTAATTGAAAAACTAAAGTCAGTAAAATAACTCAGCAGAATGGCTGTAATTTTTTATTACCCTCACAGTAAGGTAGAATCTTAATTTCAAATGTGAAACAACATATAGCAGTTAATGGAAAGGGTCTAATTCTTTCTCCATTAGTTTTACCTCACTGAGTTAACAGAAATCAGCTGATAATTTACCTTGGGATTCAGGGGGGAGATATTCCTGATCTATATTAATGTAAATGAGAGGATAATCAGGCTAAAAGTCTGGATTTTTTCAGTAAATTGTTTCTACACAACAACTATAGACGTTTTCATTAATTGTGCTTGGAAGAAGAGCTGGTTTGATAAAACATTCCTAGGGAGCTCTGCTTACCTGCTCATCTTTTCAGGGTTTGAAAAATAGCCCCCTTCTATTTTCAAACAATATGCAGTAGTTCAATGTCACAGACAAATGTGCGCCACAATATTTAGACTTAAATTAAAACATCCCAGCGTCCTGAATGGGGGAGGAACACACAGCATGTTCCCAATTCGAGGTATGATCTGAGTGCATCTGTGCTGAATTTCTGATGAGTCTATACCCCCTCCAGGACATGTGTTTTTACAGGAGGTTGGGTTAAGCCTTCAACGGTATTTTGTCTAAATCTTTGAATGGGAGTTTTGATATCCACTTAGGTGCTCCTCCAGAGAGAGCTGATGCTTTGGAGTAATGCAGTCTGAAGCTGAAGAGAACTTACAGTACCAAATCTCCACCTGGTATAAATCAGTCTGGCTGCACGTAGTTGGGTGTGATTTGTGCCAGCTCAAGACACAGCATTTGGGTTTGATGTACGAAGAACAAGAGCCTGGTGTGGTCACAGGGTTGCAGACCCCAAGTACATTGATACACCCAGCGGTGTGACATCCACAGCCTGTGACGTCTCACCCGCTGATCCTGCAGCGGGGCACGGTCCCGCCGACCCGCAGGAACCAGCCTAGGCGAGTCCTCAGAGCCACGCCGTGGCCATGGGACTGGCGGAGCGCGCTCCACGCCGGAGCTGGGAACCGGGCTCTTGCTGCCTCTGCCCCGGCTCCGCTCCCTGTTCTCGGCCGCCCTTTTCCTCCCTCTGCCGCTGTCTTTGCTCTGAGCAGCCCCCCGTGCACCCTCCTCAAACCTCTCGTTCCCTGCTTGTCTTTTTCTACTTTCTAACCGACGGCGCATTTTTCCTTGCTTCCCAACGATGGGGAAAGTACCCTTTTCCTTACGTGCAAAACATTAGGTACTGCCTTAAATCCCTTTCTAGAGCACGCTCTCAAAGCCTGCGCTTCTGAATGCAGCGTGGGACTGCGAGAGAAGGAAAAAGTGTGGAGGAAAATACTAAAAATGAATAGTCTCCATTTGGGCAGATCTTGCAGGTACATGCCCTTTGGTAATCTTGTTTTTTTTCCCTTCTGTTATAGTGAGTCTAATGTTGCTGTTGCTGAAATATAACTAACTTGGCATCCACTAATTGCTCTCCAAAATAACCACCGATAGTTTTAAGGACAACAGCAACTTGTGTAGACTTTGTAAGTGCTAAACCTGCGTGTACCAACTCATCAGAAAAATTGGAATTATATGTGTTCTTTGCAGAATCCTTAAACGCCTGCTTCCAGTTTAACTCCAAACGCGCATCTTCAAGTGCTATACTCAGCTTATATACTTATTTTGCAATATACAGTATTGCAATGATGTTCATTATTTCCATCGTCCCCAGTCTGCAAACACTTACAAACACGTTCAAGTTCAGATCTATGACTACTCCCACTGGTTTGTAAAATTAAGCGCGCGCATAAATGCTGCCACCATCAGAGCCTTAATTTGTGTTCCTTTGAACTGGCAAGGGGCCCATCGCCTGCGTAGCTTTAATTCCACCAGACAGTCTCTGTGCTCAGAGAAACACATTTTAAAAATGGAGTGTCTGTATTAACAAGCACTTCCACAAGCAATGAAACTAATGAAGCCTGCTTTCTTATGGTTTTGTCTCTTGCAGTTGGATTCTCTGGTGCCTAATAAAGTGAGAGCTCCATCAGAAGTTTTTCACACAAAGGAGGCATTCAAAACATCTCCTTCCTGTATAGGAGGAAAGGGACAGGACAAATGAAGGTATTTTGCCTCTCTCTTTTCCCCCCGTTTTCAATACAAAAGCAGTGTGTGTTCCTAAGGCAGACTTTTCATTTCTGTTTTCGTGGAACTTGGAGAAATATATGATTTTTGAGGTGGATACGCAATCACTGAAAATTGCTTAAGATCAGTCATGGAGCTCAAAAATTATATGAGGAAGGACAGGGCAGCAAGATGAGGTGGATTCCATAGGTTTGGGTTTTTTTAGGCAAACAGGATTGTAATTTTTAAATGCTTGTCCAATTTCAAGGTTTATTAGGATGACAAAGGCATAGGTGAAGAAAGAGCCATTTTTATTACAGTATCAGTAGTGTACGCTTTTCTCTTAAGACAGGGGTAAGCAAAGTAAATAATTAATGGCCTCCAGTAAGTATTATATGTAGATATTATATATTATATAGTTAGCAAGTATTCTTTGGGTGATACCAAACCAAACTCTGATGCCTGTTTTGTGGACAACCTGAACTTCTTGGTCCCTTTCTCTGGTTAGTCCTATGGGGAGAACCGTATATGATGAAAACCCATAATTACAGAAAGCTGCGTAGGCATTTTCTACTGCAGAATGTCCACATCAGTTGAGATTTCTGTTTCAAAATGCTCAGCAATAAGCCAGGACTGTTTGAGTTTGAAAAATGCTATTAGGCATATTCAATATTAACGTCTCAGGCTCCAGCAGGAAACCTGCAATTGATAAATAGACACTTCATTTGAACTTGGCACAACCTTCAGTCAGCTTTGCATAGCTCTGGATGGTATTACAGATTGCGAACAGAGTAGAATACATTAAAGACGGACCTGGTGATATCAATTCAGCAACTTGCTAATTTCAATATAAAATATCTCCCCATGTATATGGGAATATGTTTACTTCAGGGATAAGTACAACACTTGGAGGTTCTGTTATGTTTGACCAGGCGATCGAAATGTAACCAAAAATCTCCCAGAAAAATATTTGGAGCCTGCTTCTCCCCTTTCTGTAAAATATATTAATAACACATTTCAAAATCTTCCACCGTTTCTCAGCTGCTTCTTTACTTGCAAAGATTCAGATGTCCCAGAAAAGTCCTTGTATGATTTCAAATATATTAAGTATTTTACTGGTATAAATCAATTAGGGCTTAACCCAAAGGCCACGGAAATCTTCCAGGATGTATTTTAAAATTTATATTATTATTTAATATGCATATTTTCATACTAGTGCAAAAGCATCTGAGAGAAGCTAATAGGAATTAATAGCTTAGATATAATTTCAAAACCCTGGATTGAGGTACGCTTTCAAATCAGATTCTTCACACTAAGCTGTAACGTCATATCAAAGCCAAGGCTGGTGGCTCTAGCATACTGCGCCCAGTTTTCTTTCTGTACCATGGAAGCATCAGTCTCAGCCCAGCAATTTTTCTTCTTTGTGAAAAATGCTCCTATCTGGATCTCACCTGTCTCTTTATTATTAAAATATTACCCATTTGAAAAGCTAGATTCATATCAACTTATAGCATATGGAAAAAGTGAAGGGGAAGGAGAGGAATACACATGCCAGTTAATAGATGCAGAGAGGAGAGGTTATAGAAGGTGATGTTATCTATTAGAAGAACAAAGGAGGAGTGATATCCCTGAAAAGGCTGATGGAAAATCAATTCCATAACATGCCATTAGTCTGTTAATATCAGACAACTTAAGCCTGGAACCCTTGCTGTGGACATAATGCAATATTCAACATTTGGAATATGCCCTGTACAGAAAGTAAATCAACTGACTTNTTTCCTTTTTTTTTTTTTTTTCTTATACCCCCCAAAGAGAATGGCTATAGGAATTAGGTATTTTTGAGCCCACATTCTCCATGACAAGCAAGGAAGCTGCAAAGGGAGGATTTCATAGCAGAAAGATCTGTTGATCTATCAACAGATATTCAAATAAAGCTGGGAGTAGACTTTTTCCTCATATGGGGGACTGTAAATCTCTGAGTGTTAGTGAAAAATTTTCTGGGTGGAAGAAATAAATCCTTCCAGACCTCCATAAACCATGCAAAAGAGCCTTCTACCACTACACACTTGCTGTTAAATTTACAGTTTTAACAGGGCTTGATATAATCTATGGATGATGGTGGCTATAACCGCAAAATAAGTCAGCGCTCGTAGCAGAGGGACATTGCAGTGCCTCAGCCACACCAAAGCGGGACCCCGCACCCCCCTGCGCAGCAGGTGGGCAGTGATGGAAAAGAGGACCCCAAACCACCACCGCAGAGTGACAACGGCAGCTACAAAGTGACCCCCAAAACCCCCAAATTGGAAACTGCAGGTAAGTCTGGGTTTGAATCACACCACCTATTGACGGCGATGTCCCGGCCGAGCAGCTGAAAGACCTGGCTCCTTCCTGACGGTCTTTCCAGGAAGACCATTTTTAAAACAACCTGTGGCTTTGGAACCCAGGACACCTTGATTTCATCTCTCACCGCCACCCCCGCATCTCTCCGTGTATCGCAGTAACTTTCATTTTTCCATCCTTCCCCGCGTCTCTCTGGAAAGGCAATTCATTTCCTAAGGACGAGTAATGGCTCTCAGAGCCCCAGCACACACCAGCTGCTTGCAAAACTAGTCAAAATCTTGACAAGGGCTCACCAAAACGGATGAAAGGTGATGCATTTTCATTACAACAGAGATTAACGTTCCATGTATCCCACATATGCATATTTTCAAAAAGTTTAATGTATGCAGGATCTCTATATGACCCTTTCAAATGCTTTTGCATGGAGCTGGACAGTCTGCATGGCTTTTCCTTGTGGTAAGCAAATTCTACGGATTTCCCAGTAGAGCAGCAAATTCTTCTTAACACATCTTGCTGAGTCTTTGGAAAAAAAAGTGGGTAGTTTCTTAAGCTCCTCATATTTTAGCTAGAATTGTAAGTTCTTCATCCAGCAGTTACACTATCAGATAGAGCCTTACCTGCAACTTTCTCTTTTTTTTTTTTTCCTAGGGGGAAGGGAAAAGTAATTATGTTTTAATGGCTGAAAAGAATTTTTTTTCATACGTGTTATAAGTTCAGAGGGGCTGTCTGACAGGAGCGGGGATAGAGTGCATGGGAAAGGTCTGCCACAATTCCAAGGGGAGTCCATCAGGGTCTGTTTTTATTAAGTTTAACACCAACTATATTTCTTATGGAGTTATTTTCCTCTCCAAGGATAATTTGTCAGAATCAGACAGGCTATTCATTTCTCTCCGCTTGTAAATACCCGGTGTGTGCTCCATCACCAGCACACTCTTCTGAAGAACAGGGGGACTCATAAAAACAAGCAAAGGTGTCATTAATAACTAAGGAATATTGGACTATTTTTTTTTCTTTAATAATGTTTAGAAATAAAATTATTGGCTCCCTTTCTTTTTGCCATGCAACGCATTTTAATGCTCAGTCTTCCACTTTGTACGACCTAATACCCTAATTCTGGATTACAGAGGGAGAATATCAGGCACTATATGCTCTTTACAGCAACCTCCTCCAGCTTCTGGGTCCTCAGCGATGCTCTGAAAAAAACCCACCACTTGGCTTTCATTTTCTGTATCCGGATGAGTTTTACTTCCCAAGGGGTTTAGGCAACAGATTCTGGGGATGCCAAATGTTCCCTGCCCTCCGTGCAGGAATTAATCCGCTCTTTAATTAAACAGATAAATAACACACACATCTACCGCTGCAGCATTTTACCTCTCATAGTTGTGGCTGTCAGCTTTCTGTCAGCATCTCATGTTTAAAAACAACGTGCAGACGCGAGACCACCGAGCTCCTCTCTCTTAACAGACTTCCACCCACTTATGTTAGTCCAGACTGTGGCTGAACAAATTAACCGGTCCTTAGTTTGGTGCAGTAAACGAGATAAAACGCTGGTTTTGGATGAATAAGGAACAACATTAGTGAACAGTAGATTTTTAAAAAGCCTTTATCATTCAATGTAATTTGTTTTTACTGTTAATAAAATGATAGGTTAGTCATCATTTACAGAAGGCAAAGCTTAATAAAATTCCTTTTCTTCAGAATTCACGGAAAGCATTGCTGTGGGATTCAACTAATTCTTTATAATTCAACTTGCAAGACACAGCAACATTTTCCAATCCTTCACTCCTGCAAAAATTTGGTCTTTCTTAGCTTTACATAATTATATTTATTTTGCTAGGGATGAAATGCTTGTCCCCATCAAAAGGAAAAATTCCCTTCACTTTCACTGAGACTGATGTCCACCCCAGTCTGCAAAGTGATGGTGAAAGACTCTGTGTGTGTGTGTGTGTACATCGTCAAGATATCAGCCTAAACCGAGTGAACACAAGATCTAGATCTGCACACCATTGCTCTTATGATTAAAACTCCTCATGCGAGCAAGATTTTTGAAGACCAAGGCGATTGTTAATTTGAACTGTACCTATATGAACATAAGCTTAAATGTATGGGGTCAAATAACTCTGATTTTTATCCAAGACTTACTTCTAATTTTCCACTATCTCAATCCAAACAACTGCAGATATTGCAGTGTTAGCTCTTACACCCCTGCCTCTGTCCCCACTGGAAATGGGGAACAAGTTTTCCAGACAATGTTTTGAACATTAAAAAAAAATTAAAATCCTCTTTATACAAGATATCCTTGAAAAATACTGCTGAGTACAGGAGTGTAAGACAGTTTGGAAGCCAGGAGGTTTAATCTGGTTTGTAGACATAGTCATGTGCTGGGATAGTAGGAATAAAGCTGATTAGAGAACCTTAATTGGCTACTATCTTAATTATGAGAGAGATTTGCCATTGACTCGAGTGTCCTTTGAATGCCACCCTCAATTTATGATACAACACTGGCTATAAATGATACAAAACTAAAATGTCAGAATGTAAGTTTGATTTGAATACCCCGATCCTTTTGTTTGCCTCTAAAGCTCTAGGTAAACTGTAGCACTGAGGAAATAAATAATAAATTATGACAATTAATAATTTATTATATTTCTTGATCTTACTATTTCACATTCAGTGACCTACCTGGCCTCCTCTAAGACTACAAAGATTACCCGCCAGCAAATGCCTTTTAATGGTTGCTTTTACCTCTTGTTTACTAGTATTGTTGACCCCATTCACATCCTATAATGTAATTTTAATGGTGACTTTGTAATCAAGGAGTGCGTGTGTCTGGGAGAACTGTAGCTAAGATTCAGAGCAACTCCAAAGCCTCCAAAGCAGGCTTGCCTGGATACATCCCTTCTTCCTTACAGGAGGAGTACAAGCAGATTTAACATTAGCTAAAGCGGCAAACATGTTAAGCATCCAGAGTCTATTGATTACAGTGGAATTCACAGAGGTCCAAACACACTCTGAAAAATTTACCCACGTGTGGCCAAAAAGCGGTTCACAGGAGGAGCCTTATTCTGCTGCTGCGCTGGGCACGGGGAACATAACGGAGGAGGCACTCAGGGGCTACAACCGTTAAGTCTGGATGTGCCCATAGGAGCTGGCTGAGCCACACAGACCAAATATCCATGGCACAAGGGATTAGGTTTATGGTGCTTTTTCGAGGCTGGCTAGGGCAGATGATGCCTGATATCACCGGCTCTCCGTTGTAAAGTCAGCCCTAAACAATTTCTAAGCAAATCTGAAGTGACAGGCTGTACCCTACACCAAATCAGTACTTGGTGTCATCCAGCCATGGGGATTTTCATCTTAACATAGAAGCCCTAAAGCTGAATCAAGAACCTATCGTTCTGGCTTTGAACTATAGGTGTTCAATTAAAGTTATACTTCCAAAGCACAGGTAAAGAGGCTATTGCTTGGATATTTATTTTTTCCTCCACTAGGCACATGTTCTGCATAGTTGCCATTACCTACAGTAGCAAAAAACAAAGAAAAATTAGAAGTCCAAGTACTAATCTAAACATCCGTGTTTGTGTCATTCACAAATTGATACGAATAGGAATAATAGTCTCAACTGTAAATTTAATTATTTCTGTTGTATCAATAGTTACTGTCATATACACTTAGGACAGGCAATATCATCTATATGGGAATTTCAGGAAGAAAGTGGATAAGTAGTAAAGATTTGAACAAGGAAACCTTACACCCATTTTCTTTTAAATCGTTTACAAAATTATCTCCAAAGTCAGTGCACAGCAGCAATAAGCTATTCTGAAATTAAATGATAGTCACTAAGAGAGAAATCTGGAATAAATACTACCCAGAAAGAAATTGATTCAGTATTTGGAAGGAAATTATATTTGTGAATTTATTTTTGCTGATAAAAACTATTATGCTTGACAACTTGCTGTGGTTCTTATAAAAATATAGTTAAGGAAAAATTTATGAGAATACAAATAGCATACACGTTAGTAAACTGAAGCAAACTTTCTTTTGAAATGATGTGTGTATTCACATATATGTGTGTGTATACACACTGCTTACATGACCCATATGCATCCGTGCATATCTAATTATGATTACTCATACATATATATCTCCTGAAGTTCCGCAGAGTTGGCAAGATTCCTCTGCAAATGTGAAAGCCCATGGATTTTAGCAACTTTCACTGCTACTTATTGGATTTCGCTGGCCAGAGAAAACAAGAAATCAGGAGAAGGAGGCACCAGGGTAAAATTACCCAAAGCAATGCAGTAGCATCAAGAAAGACATTAACAAAGCTGGCGAAAATTAGCAGAAGTCATTTCCAAACCCAACTGGCATCAGAGCCTTGCATAGCAAGGCTCAAGTTGATGTATACAGGTGTTTCCATGCTAATCATCTCAATATAACCTTCAACAACGTCCATTTCAACAACTGTCTGGGAAATGGTATTGGTATTTTGGGAAGTGAGAAAATGTCCTTGGTGCTTAACCCCAGGGAAGGAGCAGCAGGGGTGAAATAGGAGGATGCTGAAATCGGGAAGCTCAGTCTTCTCTCAGCACAGGAGCATCTGCAGTATAGTCATAGCTCCCAGGACACAATGATGGCACCATCCACTCCTACAACGCCTTGCAGGCTTTGCTGCAGAGCTGCTAATGCAAACTTTTGCGATTTAAGCTATTGAACCCCTGGCAATTAAAGTGAGGCAAAGTGAAAACGGCCATTTCCTTCTGCTACTTGTCATGGTGACTGTTACTCTCTCATGCTTCCACGGTAAATTTGTGTGAATCCATCCCTGTGTCTGCCTGCAGAACAGGGGTGAACAACTGAACAATTTTGAACAATTTTCCATTTTCTAGCACAGTGCAAATGAACAGTAACAAAGGAAACAGAGCAATGGGAGCATCCCCATCTCCGGTCAGAAGGGAACAAGGAACCTTGCCCTTTAACAACCTGCTCAGCCCTTAGCAGGGTAAGATTGCCTTGTTCTCTTGGGAGTTCTGCTACCAGGAACTGCTAGAGCTTTCTAGCTCAGCCTGCTCAAACCTGGTGAAACGAGCAGCTCTCCCTCCCAGGAGGGGGGCTCCAGGAGGCCCTGTAATTCTCGGGGACCATAGTCTGCTTTTGGCGACCCGCTCCAGTCCTTCAGCAATGTGATCTAGCACGCTGTGGCAAGCAGTTGGGAACACTGTGCACATGATCTCAGCGATTTAATTACAACCAAATTAGTTATTTAATCAGGATATCAGCTTGAAACAAACAAAAAAAAAATATCTGTTTTTTCCTCTTCCTCCCCACACCTCAAGAATCAACTGATGAATGCATAAAGAAGCGAGGTGATAATAGCTGTTAGTTCCTGCTGTGTAGAAGCTTCATTAAGCTTTTGCTGAACTCTGTTGGTATATCCCTTCATGCCATCCATCAACAGATAGCTTGAATCTGGTCTAGCTATTGATCACCCTGTTATTCTGATAGCTGAGCTAGTCAAAATCCTATATATTCATTCTTAGGGTACCTGTACCATTCTTGCGGTAAAAGAAGTGCTTTTCCACCTTTTTCAGAGACTAGTAAGCTTCTGAATCTAAACTAGTTACCTGAATAGCATTAGAGATACAGGTGAGAAAAATTTTCTGAAGCCACATGGGAAGTTTATGATGGAACAGTGGAAGAAACAAGATCTTTCTGGTCCCAGACCTGCATCCTAACCAACGACCTATTCTTCCCTCTGACTCAGAAGGACAGAGTTTTAGCAGGAAGATAAAGCAATTCTTTTTTTTTTTTTTTTTCCAGTCTTAGAGTCATAAATCACTGAAGCATTTGGGAATGAACCACTAACCCAAACAAAATTCAACACTGTATTTTTGATAACTTTATGGCTAAAGAAGCAGAGCTGCAACTCAGATATAGAACAAACTCCCCCTGACTCACACCATTCAGCTCACGCCTGTCCTCTACTTGCCTTCAGAGTCCCCAGGGGAAAGACTTCTTCCCGTTTCCTCTAATCATCTCTGACGTGAAGTCGGCCAAGTGATCTGCGCGACCATGTCAGGGGTATTCTGAATTAGCCTCCTCACACACAGAGAAAAACAGATGGAGACGTGAATACCTCGCTGCCCCGAGCGGTGGGTTGTCCTTTGTGCCTGTGCTCAGTCCGTACAAAATGCTGCCCTTCCGAGGGAGGTGTATTATTAAACACAGCTTTCACAGGTGCAAATGACTACACGAGGTGCAGAGCAGGGGCTGCACGAGCAGCTGAGTCTGCTCCTGCCTGCTGCAGCACAGAGAAGGTGGAGGGAATACTTGTTTTCTGCTTGACTTTATTAACTAAATTGCTTTATCAGGTGAACCAAAACACAAGGAGAGGAAAAAAAAAATAGATCAGGTCAAATTGATTTATTTTTTTCTTGACTCTTTCTCACCCAGACCAATTCAGTTGTATGATATGCTTTGGAGGGACAGCATTCGCAGTCCTGCTCCAGGAAGAACAACCGCTCTTCTTTCCTCTCCTGTGCCTCTACTTAAGCAGTAGCTCAATAGCTGCTTATGCAGAGTAAAGAGAAGCAAATTTTCAATTTCTTTTCCTCTCTGAAGAAATTTAAACCCAATCTTATCTCTGAGATCATTGCCCTAATCACCATCNTGCGTCTCTGGTGGTCCCTGCTCTGGTCCTGCTCTTGATGATTAGGCAAATGTAGACTACAATGGCAATAAGAACCAGGTGTGTCACTCTCGGTGGGGAGTTGTACTTGGAGAGATAAAGATAGAGTGGTCTGACCACCAGCCTGCTAGGTGCTTCCACCTGGCTACTGCTTTATATCTGGGTAAGAGGGTACTTTGGGTTTGTTTGGGGGTTTTTTTAGGAGGTTTGATTTTGCTTTTAAATAGTATCTAAGTGGGCTGCTGCTCCAGCCCCATCTTCTGTAATGGCAATATCTGTAAATTAGGTTGGAAGGGACCTTAAAGACCATCTCATTCCCACCCCTCCGCCATGGGNGCAACCTGTTCTAGTGTCTTGCCACCCTCATAGTGAAAATTTCTTTCTTAATATCTAATCTAAATCTACCCTCTTCCAGTTCAAAGCTGTTAATGTCTCCTTCCTATTGACAGTACTCACAGCCCATCTTCCTCATCCAGCTTCTGCTCACCTACTCTCTATCTTCACCCTCCTGAGGTAATAACTTGGCTCAACATTGGCTGTGTGTATTTGGGTGATGTGGGCTTGCCCAAATGCTCTAGGATTAAGGAAAACTGAGAAACGGTAAGGTGGAAATGAGATAAAGAATTGAACTGAGGCTTGGAGATGGCTGTTCTTAAGATGAGCGATGGCACTGCTGGGTCCTGTGATAGGGGAACAGGGTCCTTCAGCTTCTTGGTGTGTGAGTCATTAAAGCAGGAGAAGGGACTGGGTTAAAGAGCCTGATTTACCTGTTCTGCCTTTGAAGAAGTGGTCACAGATGCACCTGCAGAAGCTCACGTGTCCAGCAAAATGCAGAGCCACTTCTGAAACCGTGAGTCTGACTGCAGCAGTCCGGGTCTCGGTTTCTTGTAGTTTTGGCCTTGTTTCATTAACTAACTGCGCTGCGTGCTCCATTGATCTCAGGAACAATTTGCAACCAGATTAAATCTCTGGTAATGTAATTTAGAGTGTAAACTCCAGCCTGGCCTAGCGTGTGTTGAAGGAAACGTGCTCGGCAGAGCTGCGGGTGGGCTGTTTGGGAGCACCCAGGTAAAGAAACATCTGTGCAGCTGTGAGCCTCCTCTGGGGCATGCAGAGGTATGAGCTAACGCCACCGTGTCCAACTTCTTCCCTCACCTGCTGGAAGGCGGTGGATGTTCTATATTCTGCTTTTAGTTTTCTCTAATAGCTCTTATGCTATTATGCCTTTTCTTTCCATTGTGTGTCACCTTTATGCCCACCTCGACCATGGTGAATGGTATCGAGCAATGATAGCACACAGAGGGCTTCCAGAAGCACAGGTGGATGACTTCTGCCGAGCTGAGGAGAATTTTAATTAGCATTGCTTTTTGATATTTCTGGTACTGTCTATGTAAATCTCTGCCTGTTGAATCACACTGAGATCTCTCTATGGTGACAGTGAACTCTGATCTTACGAGCACAAGATGTAAAGACAGAGACAGCAAAGCAAAAATCAGTTGTTTAGTAACAGGTTTTTTTCCAGCTCTCTGGTAAGAGAAAGATAAGCCCTACTTTGCTGTGTCATGGTGGGGCTGGAAGGAACAGTCCCAGAAAGCAGAAGAAGCTGTGCAGTGGCTCTCCAGCAGGAACGTTTCCCACGTGTCTCCTCGATGGTGCCACTGGGGAGGGGAGATAATCGTGTCCTGAAAAATAGCTTAAGTTGCATTATCTGGTCTTATCTTCAAAAAATAATTTTTTTTTTTTTACAGTCTAGTTCTGCGGTAGTCAGCTATTCAGTAAATTCTGTCGTCTTTACCCATTTTTATGTATCATGTAGGCTTAAAACCCGAGGTTACGACAGTGCTGCAGCAGGCCAGCAGAAAGCACACAAGGTCTTTGTCTCGTGGAAATGAGTTGCAATGCTTGGGGGACGTGAAGGGGACATCTACACATGCAGAGCTACACTATTCCCTTTCTTCTGTTCCTCCCTCTCTTCTCTTCACCCTCTGTTCAATCGTCAGCTCTTTTGCTTGAGCAGAAGGCCCCCAGCCAGTCATTTCCAAACAAGCAAGGTAGCAAGGATGGTGATTGCGCGTCCTTAGGAGGAGCTGTGAAGCCCTGGGAGGAACCCTTCCTCAGGGCTGTGCATGATGTCTGCGTTCGTTTCCAGCTACAAACCCAGGAGCCCTCTGTTGTGATCCTCTGGGGCTTTAACTTGCTTTCTTTTAAAATTTGACTTTCAACCTCTGCTCATATTTTTGCTTACTACTAACATCATTATGGCTGTTTCCTCCATTTATTTAATCTATTTCTGTCCCCTGGAGTAGTCTTTCAGCATAGTTCGTGATGAAGAGTAAAAGCTTTGTTCTCACCCTAATCTCCTGTACAAATAGCACACTTCCAGTGCAGGGGTGTCCAGCCCAGCTCTCCAGCTCGGTGGTCGTGTGCGCTACCAGAGTGGTAGCTACGAAATATTGACATCTGGTTTAATTGACAAGATTAATCCTCTGCTTCAATCTAGAATTGAGTTTTCCTTCAAAGATATTATCTAGACTTCAATACTATGCAAAAAAAAGCCCTCCACTTACAGATACCAGATTGTATGTATATTTTTCTAAATATAGTGACTATTTTGTATGAACTACTAGTAATTCCATCAGATATTTTTTTTCTACGATAACCTGTAGCATAGGTGTTTCGCTTGAGTAGCAATGTGAGTAAGTGCAGTGATGGATAAAATCAAAACATTATGAACCATTTATGAAGTTATCTGGCAAACCTCTGTTGTGGGGATGGGACAAAGAGGGACAGGCATCTATATTTTACATGTCACACTGCAAGGCTCTTCACGATGGAGGCTCTACATGCTGGTACAAGGCAAATAACAGAGTTATTGGATTGAGAATTCAAGGCCAGCTGGCCTAATGCTACTAGAGCTGTACAGGTTCTAATTCAGTGCTGGTCTTCTCCCCACTTGTACTTATTTTGAAGACACTCAGGAAATCTTCTCTTGATCCAAACCCAGGAAACAGGAGTCAAAGGCAGTTATGGATCATATTACCTGGCAGTACTATGGGGACACAGGTTCTCCACATGGAAAAATCTTTCACAGAAGATTATTCAAGGAATACGGATAAGGCATGTGGATGTTTTCCACATGTTGGTCACCTGGATGGTAGCTGCCATACCCAGCTTTATTCTTTTCCATTATCTTACATGGTACATTAAATATTTGCTGCAGTATATTTGCGGTTTGTTGCAAATTTTCCCATATATCTTACAATTCAACATTTCCATTGGCTGGATGTTCACTGTAAACACATTAATCATCCTGAATTCTTCCCAGATCCAGTTGCAGGATATACACTATTCTGTAGAATTAATGTGTATTCAGATACAGAAGTGGAAAAATGTAAGAACATTTAACTTTGATTAATTAAACTGTATTAATTAAACAGATGGTGTGTTCTGACACCCACCAGGCTTAGGTTTAGATTTGTGATACTTTAAAGAGGGTTCACTGCCTCCATTTTGATATAAATTTTGAATCTCTACACAGTCCACAGATGTTCAACTTGGCTTTGTTTTGTTTTGTCTTCAACTCATGGTTGGTTCAGTCCTGGGACTTGCAGAGATTTTACACTACTGCTTTATAAATCTGAATCCGTGGTAAGGAACCACTATCTTGTTGTATGCAAACAAGTCTTGGTCTTTAATCCTGGTACGGAAGGATTGAGCAGTGAATCTCCTTTCTACTAGTAAAGTATTAATTAGTGTAGGGAACTCCTGTTATACTTTGGTTATTTTGAGAGGAACCTTCTGAGAGTTAAAATAGATTTCATATTACAAAATTAATTTAGAAAGAAGCAAGACTTTACCTTTTCAGTCCTTCTAGAGGGACTCTCATAACAGATGTTTTCTTCTTGCCGCTCACTTTGACCTACACCTATGCTTTTATTCTGAAATACTGTGGGGTAAATCACATTTTTTGATTATGTATATGCTTTTGATTATGTCTGATAGAGAAACAGCTGGTGTTGGACTCCTCTAGGGTGCACTAATACCCCTTATTTCTGATGACCTGTGCAGCATAATAAAAAATTAGCCGATTTTATTTATTTATTCAAGTCTATCTCTCCTACTTTTCCTATTGCTGTAGTATCATCTAGTAACCACCTATAATCACAGGCTATTAGGACTGTGCTTATACAGCCTGGAACTTGTCAAAACACTTACGATCCCCGGGAAGCAGATTCTGCTTTTCATTGTTATTCCTGATCGTAATGACTTGCATGGACTAGACTTCATTGGTGAGATTTCTTTGGGCGGGGGAAAGAAATCCTGTTCCATCAGAGGCTTTTAGAGGATTTTTAGTATTTCTGTTTTGGCACAGAACTGGGACTAGCACTATCTTGTGAACAGAAGTATTAGGTTACCTTGTAGGTCACCCAGTCCCACATTCTTCCACCACAGGTTTTCTGGTTGTCAAAAAAGATGTCTCCAAAATTGGCAGTTTATGTTGCTCATCTGTAATCACCGTTATCCTGAGCACCCTTGGGAATCCAAGACTCGTAAGATAGCAGATTCCTTACTTGTTTGCCATCCACCTTTGAATAACAGATTCATTAGCCACTTGTGTATATTTGATAGAAAAACAAAGTAATGAAATAATGGTATCGCTGGGGACATAAAGGATGAAGTAATACATTTGCTTAAAACTATGGATTTGCAGTAAAGAACAATGTTACGCAAAGCAAAAATGCATCGGGGACCCTCTTGAGCTTGTGCTCGTAAGCCTGTAAAACTTGCCTGGGCTTATTGTGCCTGATCTGCGGCTCCTTCCCGCTCCCCCTGTTCGATGGGCCAGTGGGACGTGCTCCTTCGGTTGCCCAGGATGGCACATCTCAGCCTCGTTCACTTGCCCTCTGCCTCTTACCTTGCTCATCCCGCCTGACTGGGGCACCTGGTGACAATCTGTAAACACCCTCTGCTCTCGGAGAAATGTCTCTCATCCCCTTTAATGAGTCCGTTTCTGGTTTTAGGCTCCAGGCTGCTTCCCCTTTCTTTTCAGCCTCTTAAAACTCAGCGGCGCTGCTCAGTACCTCTCATGATATATGTTATAAGCAGTACAAGCTCCTTTCAAGATTAATGGCATTCAGCTCATTTTGAGCTCTGCAGAATTTACAAATGACGTATAAACACAACAAGAGACTGATTTGTGAGCGGGGTTGTGCAATGCTCTACACGTGTAGGTGTTTTTTATATTTAGGAGAACCCTTGAGGGCCCCTTCTGCAAGCCGGTCTTACAGGGTTGTAGAGATTCTGTTGCAGGCAGGAAAGCTGCTGAAATTTCAACTAACCCTGGCCCCCAGAGTTGCTTAGTAACTAAGAGTGGTTTCCCAGGCACAGCTTCCAAGTACCAACCTCTAAGTCAAGAATAGCCAAACTGTACCTCTAAAGCAACACGCAGCTCGCAAATCGCTTGGGCTCGGTACCAGACGGTATCATAGCAAATGTGGCTCCTGAATTTCAACCCATATTTATTTTGCAGCTTCTGTCCTGAAATCAATATATATATATCTCCACCCAACAGAGAGAGTGTTTACCTGTTTTAGCTTATGTTACTTTGGAAGGCGTGTTGTGGAACTAAAAACATTACCCTTATAAACTGGAATTACAGTGGGACAATGGGACTCGAGTATATTAACGTACCTAAATAATTGGAATAGGATAGAAAAAAAAAATTCCAAGCATTCACTTTAGAATTTGGTGATTTCTTCCAGTTATCTTCAAAGGTTATTATCTTAACACTTCAAGCTGTCTAGTCCTTCCATACTTAAACCCCATTAAACGGGGAAAACCCCAATGAGGCAACACTGGTGGGAGTAGAGGAAACAGCTGCAGTGAAGGAAAGGCAGAAGGGAAAATGGACAATGCTGAGTTCTCATCTGAGGCAGTGAGTGAGAAATGGATCTCTCTGGGGGTTTACTTATAAGTCTTAGGATTAATTATCTGAAATAAGTAAGACGTTATGTTATGAAAATTCAGTTATATACTTAGTGGCTTAAAAATTTAGGCATGTGATACAACAATGCTGCTGAAGGTAGTTAGTCAGAAAGTGCATAATAGAAATAATATCAATTTTTTGGTGCATTTTTCACTAAAAGAGACAGAAAACAGGAGCTAATAATTCAGATAACTCTATCGGATGAGCCTGGGAATTGTGTCATTGCTTAACTAAACTCCTCCCGTGCAGACAGCTAAATCATTCTGGGTCGGTGCCAAAATCTGACAGCACCACGTTGCTGTTCCTACTTTAAAACGTGTTCCTCGCAGGATGCTAGACTGGCAGGGACACTATGAAGGCACTGCAAGGGGGAGAAATGAAACCATAACGACAAAATGCAACTCTTCAAATATGCTATCTTGCACTATCTACTTGTTTGAGCTAAAAAAAAAAAAAAAGTTTGACCCACAACAGTGTGTGGGTTTGGGTTTTTTTTTTTATGAGACCTCTAAGGAATATTTTTAATTTTTTGTAGGAACCAAATCAGTTCAGTGGGTGTCCTTTCTGCCAAAACCGACCATTCACCACCAAGAGATGCAGGGCAGGAGTAAGCAGCCTCAGTCATGTGGAGGTATTTCTCTTGTCGGCATTGTCGCGTGGCCCCGCTCGAAGCAGCGATGGGGAAATCCCGGAGCTCCCGGAGGCAGCTGAACCTCGGGTCTCTGCAGAAGGGGGTGATACAGGACAGTAGCTTGTTAGGTTGCTTTGGACTGGTAAAGAATGCATACTGTGTCCCCCAGATATGTCCACACATCTTTAATGAGGACTGAGCCGAGGGTCTACAGTTGTGTATTAGTTTTTCAATATTAGTTAGATACCTCATGTCTTGATGAATGTGAACTGTCAGTGCGTTCAGTTGTTGAGTTGGGGTTTTTGTTGTTGTTTTGGGTTTGTTGGTTTTTGGGGTTTGGGGTGTTTGTTTTTTTTTAAATCAGCAAAAAGCCCATTGAATGCCTCAGTCCCTATGCTATGGCAGCACAGTTTTAAACTAGGGAGATTTCATCATTTTATCACTACACAAAAGCACAGTCTGAGCAGCTCTCTTAGTACAGCCATTATTTTGTTTCTGATATTTACATGGCATGGCTATGTAAGCCCATAAAACTTCCAAAATACAGATATAAAACCCTCGATCGCTTGGAGCCCGAGCCAAGTTCCTATTTGGGTAATTGCATTCTGCCTATTTAAAATTCACACGTCAATTTTCAGTTTGATATTGATTGGCCTCTCCTTCACTTCCTTGTACTAAACCATCTGTGCGCTTTTAGGCAGTAACTGCAGTTCATCTTCCAGGTAGCTGCATTTTGGTCCCTGATGCAGGGGCTGGACTAGAGATGGCCAGGCTGCTTCAGTGCCACCAGCAGCTGACGTGGCTCCTGACCTGCCCGATGAAGCCAGCTCTGCTCCTGCTGCCACCCCGTTTGGGTACCTCTTCCTCAGGGAGGTCACCTCTGCCTCCTCAGCGTGACCTGATCTCTGCCAGTTCCACACCAGGAAATGGCTAAGATTATTAATTTTTTTTTGGCATCAAATCCCTTCAGAAATATGGCCTGGAAGGAACCTTCCGCATTAAAGTAAACTCTGTGCCCTGCTCTGTTGGCAACCATGGCTTATAAAATTATGCTGTCCCATCCTAAGCTGTGGAAGGTTGTATTGCTCCCATTACTCCGATTGAAAAGCTGTTCCAGGCTCTCGCTATTTTAGTGGTGCTAACTGACCTCGGAAGGCATGAAATGGTAATCAGCTTGCTTGCTTTTGGACTGTCTCCACCTCTGTATTTTAATATTCCAAGAGAAACACTTAACACGAATGTGAACTTTGCTGCAAAAGCAGTGCGTAGCTGAGAGGTCCCAGAGAGCCGGGCGGAAAGGTCCCCAAATGCTCGGTTGGGGAGGAGAAAAGAAAAGAAGGATTATTTTCTTTTCCCCTTTTATCCTGAACTTTCCATGAAGCAGTCCAGTAAAGGCTTTCCAACAGCTTCAGGTAATTCATTACATGAAGGAGAAAAGCAAGCTATAACATGTATTTCTCACTGAATATGTTGCTGATGAACAGTTGCTGAAAAGCTCCAGTGCATCGTTAGGAGAAGTCCTGGAGCCAACTGTAATTAAAGTTCTTCTGACATTATGGTAAATCCATAGCAGTAGTGTTTTATTCCAGCTGTCCTTTAGTTGCAACCAGTGTAATGCCACTGGTTATGGTGGAGGAACCCTCCCATGTAAACTCTCCTGTGTACTCTTCCTTTTCGTAATTAGAGTGAGTCAACAATATTCGCAAGAATCTGCTTGAGCCACTCGATGCATGCTTAACTTTGTTTGTGCTGTCATCGCTTGGAGTCCTTTTTAAACAGAAGATAATTATCAAGAAAACAAATACAGCTACAAATCAACACGCTCTGCCCCGTTTATTTTTGGCCATCTGAAAGCTGTATCCATAGGCTGTTTTCTGCTGTAAAACGTGGTCACCTCCCCATTCTGCCTCTCCAACACACGTTGGATGAGTTGCCCTCAGTAGATGTCTTTCTCCTTTAGCTACAGGGATAGCCAGGCCCATATTCTTCAATTGGATTAAAGCTAGCTGAGATGTGTAGTATAGTTAATAAGGATATAATTCATCAGAGGTAAGCCTCGTTTATGTTTAAAATCCTCTCTATTAGTAGACTGTGTCTACCAATGCAAGTGCTGTAGTGTTTAAAGCTTTTGGCGCATATAACTTACGGGTTTTTTAAGCTGCATTTTTTTAAGGTGTAAACCAAGTACAGAAAACCGTGCACCCCATTCACTCAGATAAGAAATTTAGAAATGTAGTCCAAAAAAAAGGACCACATATATTATTTTAATAATAACAGGGATGACATTTTCAGTGTTCTCTTCTCTATGATACCTATTTACCTTGCAATAAATCTTGGTTCTTAAATATTAACACTGGGTGTAAATACTGAAGATTTGCAGGCACTCAAATACCTGCAAAAACAAGATATCTAGTGACATTCAGAGCAAACTGTTAACTTTCTTTTTCCGGCCAGATATTTGTTACCCACTTTTATAGCATTTGTAAAAATAAACAAGTAAATATATGTGAAAGAAACATGCAGTAAAATGCAAAAAAAAAAAAAAAAAAAAAAAAAGAGAGAGAATTCAAAAGCAGAGGGGAAGAAGGAAACGGAAGCAGCTCAGATAAAACCGCTAGTAACAGACCGAGCAACCTGTTTACTGCAGGGAGTTCTTAAGCTGCGCTCTCAACAGCAGAGTTCAAAATAAACATCACACCTCGGGACATATGGCAAAGGAGCTCAAACAGTGTGAAGAATTAGGGCCAATCGTCTCTGTTCAAGCAATTGAGATGGCATTGATTTGTATTTCTTTAATTCTTGGATTACCCTGGTGTATACCACATACTAATGCTTCCATAGAATTAAAAAAATATTCAAAGATTTCCTGTAATGTCTTGAGGTGGTGGCCCTGATGGAGCAGCGGCCCTGTGCTGAAATACTCTCTGTCCTGTAATGAACAAATTAGAACAGGACAAAAAAATATCACAAGCTTTTTTTTTTTTTCTGGAAGAAAACAAAGTTGTGAAATATGTGAAATTGTCTCTGTACTTTTGTTTTGTTTAGCTGTTTTCCATTTAAAAAAAAAAAAAAGACCCAATTAATGGCTACAGAATAGCTCATTTAAGCACAGGCAAGCCAAGAAATATACTGATGAAGAGAAAATAAAGGTTGGATTATTGTATGAACATTGCTTTGGAGCAAGGTAAAAGTGTAGTTAACAATGCTATTGCTAACTATCTGAAGGCTCATTTTGTGCCTTTTGCTGGGAACAAAACCCTCGAAAGGCAATTCAAAAGCCTGATACAGGAGACAATCATATCATAATTTCATCTGTAGGCTCAGTTAATGGCTTGCAATGATTGTATGTATTTCCACAGTGATGAGGATGTTTGCGTAGCATATACAGCCATCATAAACCCCAGGCTGGAAGGGGATTGGCTTCCAGTTCCAAAACTGTAACTTCTATTTGCTGAGCTGGCAAGAGGGGTTCCATTTACAAAATCTGACCTGTCCTCTGAAATAGTCTCATGGCTGATGTGCACTGTGGGGAGCCTGGGCACAGCTCAGGCGGAAAAAAAAAATAAAAGAAGGCATTTGGTGTCACTGGCACACTGGGCGAAATTCTATGAGGCTTAAATGCTGTTACCAAATTTTAATGAGAATACTTCTCTAGAGAAATATAGATAAATATCTGAAATATGCAGTCTGCCAAGCAGCTAAGAAAAATAGGAATGACTTATTAAATAACTAGTTTTTGGTTATTTCTGAGTATTCTAAAAACATGCCAAAAAAATCCTAAAAATGGAAGCGTCAACATCATGTTGAAAACATATGTTTTCAATATGCTGTATCTGAAAACTGGATGCTTTTAAGTAGGTTAAACCACACTGGAAGATATAACACAAAGGCTGTTGGAGTGGAAACAGACCACCAGTAGCAAACAATGATTTTCCAGGTAGATTTGGATTGGAGCAAAAATAGTGCAAATATCTAAACTACACCAGCTGTTTCTGGATAACCCTAACCTAACGAGCATGAATAACTGCACCGATAGGTAAGCACAAACAGACTTTGAAAGACTTCACTTGAATTTGTTTATTTTGGCAAGTAAAATACACTAACGAAACAAGCGTGTGCTCATCCATTACTTAGTTAGCATTTCTTTTATTAAAATGTGGCATCTTATCTTCACACAGCAGTCGGCTCTTTTCCTCCCATCTCCTTTTTCATGAAGCTCTTCTTTCATATATGGCTTTGAATTATTTCCTCTTTCACCATCAGAGTAGAGGCAATGAAATATGTCAAAAAGAGAACTGGAGCCCAACAGGTCCTAGCACAAGTTCATTCGTTCTGCTATAGCAATATAACTTAAATACTGAAGAAACTTTCTGTTTTAAAGAGGACCTTTAGTTTATTAAGAGGAGAAGTAGAGGATCAGATATCCCTTGATATCATCAGTGCTCAATCCCATAGAATAGACCCTACAGACTTCTCTAATTATTCACAAAACATTTTGAGCAGATGTCCACAAAATGAATAATGTGCTGTCTGCCAAAAACTACTTCTGGCAGGCAGTGTATCAGGTAAATAAAAAGAGAGGTTGAAAACATGAATAAAACATGAATGGAACAGCTTAGGGCATTTTGATCCTCATAAATTCAGAAGCACCAATTGAGAGGTGCAAAAGGTAGGGTGGGGCTACCATATGAAAATATGTTGAAAGGAGTAAACTTTGGAGGAAACACTCTTAACAAGCGTTTCCTCATATTAGTGTCAGTATCAGTGTGCCAAGTAACGGAAAACACTTTAGGGGATGGGATGGCAGTAGTTTTCAAATCTACCACGGGAGACGGAGAATCTGGACTTCCAGCGTCAGCCTGAGCCCGGCAAGTCACGCAGGCCAGAATCTTGGATTCTTAAATTTAGCAGAAGCTGCAAATACCCGGACCTCTTGCTATTCTGCCATTGGCAAGGACATCCCTATATAATTTAGCCTTAGTTTGAGAATCCAATGAAAAATACTTAATCTCTTGCCCTTCCTACGAGGAATGTGCGTGATGCTTTCCTGATGAAGGCAGGCTGTTCCATACCGCTAAGATCACGAAACCCTGGCCCCTAGCCTAAAACAGGCTGAACATCGCATTTAGTAAATTTGCAAATACAAATGCTATTCAAGAAGCGAATTTTAGATTTTAAAACAATCAGCCTTATATCAGCACATATATATAGTTCTGAGATCACATTTTTAAGAACTATCTGTATGGCATCGTTTCAGGCAGCTTGATATAGAATCAAACCAAAGCAAACATCAATTATTCAAGAGGAAGGGGGTTCCCAAAGACTTTGTATCAAGTTAAAGTGTACTATGTTCTGTACTCTTTCACTGAATAATAAAAAACTTCACAGTACTTTAGGAACGGGTATTGTCCTACATCTATACCAAGATTTTATGATGTTGGACACAATGCACTAGTCTGCTGTTTCGAGGAGAAAGAACCGATAAAGTGGGAACATTTGCAAGGATGATAAATCTAAACACCAAGAAATATGAATGAATAATTTTGCATATGGAAAAAGTTGCCACATAATTAGTAGAGGAAAAGATGGGAGGACAGAATGATTTGAAAATTGTGATTAAAAGAAATGAATGGGTGGGTAGGTAACTTCATAAATAATAGACCAGATTTATTCATGGTGGTTTCATTAAAAGCAATGATAAACTAATGCCAAGCAGAAGTCTGTTTCTTTGCAATAGTTTTGACCTATTCAGTGGAACCATTGTAGTTACTAATTCATACAGGATTATACATAATTGGGATGCCCAATTATAACAGTTGAGTTTCAGAAATGACAACGTTCTCTTTCCTTCAGGGATCTGTAATTTATTCCATTACCTTGAACTTGGGTTATGCAATATGCCAAAATAAAATTCGCAAATGTTCTCTTAAATCCTGCTATCTTTGGTTCATATGGTATACGTGAAGAAAACATGTTGAGAGGATTAAAAATATGGGAAAGAATTACCATTTTAATACATTTGACTTGTCCATAAGGAGACAATAGAAGGTTTTCAGCATCAGTAAATCCACTTTAATATATGTAAAGAGTTCAGAAAAAAAATAATCTATCCCATTGTCTTCATGAAAGCAATAGCAGCGTGGCCAGTGCTAGAAAGGCCAAGATTAGTTTATTTACCAGAGAAATCTGTTGGTTTATTTTGTTTTGCAGGTGGCTTCCCTTACCATGTTTTATTCCATGAAAATATTTCCTTACTACATTAATTCATGTGAGGTCTTATGCATAAACTGCTAGCAGAACTATCTATGCTTTCAGAAGTGTGGCTGATGCTATGTTTCCGTGTGCTCTGAAATTTCCAACATAGAAGCCAATCTTAAATTCAGCTAATGGTTTTTCTTTTTACATGTTGACTCTTAAAGCTGCTGAGATATTAGGATAATAAGTGTTTGAAGAAAAGAATAATCTATTTATACAGAATCAATAAAGCGTTGCCATGGGAAACCTGAAGCTCTCAAAAGGAGGTTTCCTAGAATAGAGGATTTTCCAGGGGAGAGAATGGCTCATACATGTTTGGTTCTTTCTGACTGTTGCTCTCCCATTGCCTATGTTCATGTGACGCTCGACCCTGCCTGGTTCAAGGGGGGAATGCTTCTCATGTAGATCATCAAGCAGCAGGAACTGGAAAAATTACTTGCTAGGGTGTCCTGTGAATGTTACAGTGGTTGGATAAAACAGAGCTGTGTGAGCAGCAACGCAACAACCCAACTCATGGAAAAAGGTCTGTAGAGGCGTTGCCTTTGGAGGACCTCCAAGTATGCTGAAGAATTTTGTATGGGAGTGCTTTAGCTATGGGGTTACACAGCTAGCTTAAAGGGCAGAAAAGATGACGACGATATGGTTAGCTTGCTGGAACTCAGAGGAGAAAGCCTGGTTTTACTCATAGCTTTGTTTTCAGTATAACTTTGCCCACATTATTTTGTTTGTGCTTGGATGGTCTCAACTATGGAATGTGCATGAAAGCACATTTATACATTTTCTAGGGTTTGCAGAGGGTATTAATATCTGTAATACGCAACTTTTGTCTCCTGTTGCTACAGTGAACAGTACCCCATCAACCTCTAAAAAATGACTGATGATAAACTGGAGCGCTTTCCTATTGAATCACGCAGGATCTGTCATACAGGGTCAGCACGCCTTTAGCCACCTAAGCCATACGATATGTATGTTTGTTCTAACCCTTTCTGCCTTCCTACAAAGGCAACGTAGCTAGATGGTAAGCCCAGTGCAGGGACATGGTTCATGCTGCCGTGCATTTTGTGTAATACGCACTGAAGGTGTCAGTCGTGATGTCGCTGGCTCACTACTCTTTTGCTGCCTCTGAATTCAGTTTACAATGAAATGAATCGGAACAAAGCCAAAGATAACCCTGAATGTCAGAAACGGTATCTTTAAAGCAATTCTGGATGCGCAGGCAGCCAAAGAAGTTCAGTCCCTCTTCAAAGTCGTGATGCAAGTATTGTAATGCAGATTACATCGATTTGCTACCAGTTACTGACAGCTAGCAGGAATCTTTTAAAGATTCTCCACAGAACCCATAGAATAAAAAGCTCTCTGCATGAAAAGGAAGCTGTATTTTCATGCAGATGATCCATTCTAAAAATAGTATCAATGTTATCATATATGTAAGGCAAAATTCAATTTTGTATAATATATTTTATGACTATGACAGGATTCAGCTTATGGCATAAACAGTAGTTACATTTAAGCACACAAGTAATGCCACTGACTCCATTGCATGCTCAAGTACTTGCTGGTTATTTTTTAGTAATTAATTTATTGCAGAGAGGCAATAGAAACGCTGACTTGCAATATACCCACAGTAAGTTTGCTGTGGTGCCGAACTATCCTTGTGCAGGACCGGTATGCAGGTGTATGATGAATGAGAGTTGACAAGATTCTACAATAAATACTTGAAATACCAAAGCAATGACTACTGAAGCGTAAAAGAAGTACTGTACTGGGCCATAATTCAAACCAGCATTCCATTTACAAATGCAATAAGAGTAATAGAAAAGATTAACTTTCATAGGAAATTACAGTTTGTGTGCATAAGTGCATGTTTTTATGAAGTCCAGATTCTTACAGGCTTTATGTTTCTGCATCAAAGTTACCAGAATAATTTTAGATTGCCGCTCCATTTGGTGATGTTGTGGCACTCTGTACGCAGCACTTACAAGGACTGCTTCCCACGGGGGACTCAGTTCTTGCAAAGATGTCTATGTGTTTCAAGCTTAACCATAATACAAACACTGTAAACTGTAGTGTTTGCTCATATCTTTTATTTGCATGTAAAGGCACCCACAAGCCTTTGGGTCTACACCTGGATGATGGGCATAGCCTTACACACAGGAGGAATGTTCTCCAAAATCTGGTCCTCTATGGAGGAGATGGGAGTGATTCAGATACAATTCACTCTTCACCCAATGCCATAAAATACGCTCTGTCCTCGCTTGCTCCTCATTACATGAGAATCAAGTGATGCAACGTGCATCCTTCCTGCAAAGAGTGTGACTCACTGCTGAAAAGAATCGCCCAAGTGGCAAAAGATGCTTCACTTTCTGGAGTGACGGATACAAGTTCAACGAGTGCTCACCACTAGGATCCGTTCATTTCCTGTTGCAGTGGATGCAAATGGATATGAGTTTAAGAGCTTTGCCAGCAATCAGGGCAGAGACTAAAACCTGTGTCTTTGGAGACCCTGGACAATACTGCAGCCCTTGTGGTTTTCTTCTTCACAAAACCTCACAGCCTAATAAAAAAAACTCAAAAAAACAAAAAAAAAAACCCAAAAAAACCCCAAAAAATTGAAACCAAAATGAGCAGTAAAGGAAACACATTATTTAAACAATGTTTAATCAAAAAAAAAAAAGTTATTATGAGAGGAAAAGGAAGAAAACTAAATAATTTTTCTGCTTCTTCCTTCCTCTTCAGGAACCTCTGCTCAATGTCTGAGTTCCACAGAGTTGTTTAAAATAACCATCATTAAAAAGTTGGTAACACATCTCTGACAGCTTTATTTTTGTGTGTGTGTGCTCAGAGCCTATCGAAGTTAGAGCAAAACACTGAGAAATCCCCTTTGTTTGCAGTTGCAGATCCGGGAGCAGACAGTATAGCTCGCTGCCGCTGTAATTGCTGCCTTGGATTTCAACTGGCCACTTTCTAGCATTATTCACAAGACAGCTTTATTGCATTTTGAGATCTGATTATTAACTGTCACCAAAGCCTTGGTACCAAGAAGGAGGAGTGACATCCCCAAAGCTAAACATGGAGAAACTGTCATCTAGAAGATGACATAGTTGTCGTGCTCAAATATCACAGCTGTTTATAATGCCACCGGGGTGGTCTCCGGTGGCAGTAACGCTAAGAGATGTCAGAGACTTGACTGGTGCTGGAATGGAGGAGTGTGGCACCAAGGTGTGCGTACTGGCAAGGTGAAAGCCTGTGTGGGCTCCGAGTGGGTTTAACTAGCTGTTGGCAGAAGAAATGTTACGGTTGCATTTCACATCCGATTCAAGTACATGGGATAAAAGGAAGCTCCGGAGCTCTGCTTATGAAGCAACCTATAGCCATGAGCGTTGTCGCCCTTTGTCAGTGATGAGGACTATTTTGCCTTAGAATCATAGAATTCTATGATTCTATGATTCTATTTTTGGTTTAAAATAATCAAATAATCTTTTTTTAATGTATTTACTTTTTTAATTGTGTATAAAGCTGATACTTGTGATTTGACTTAACTGTGCTGAAAAGAGCGGGCACATGAAAAAATTAATGTGACCAACTTCAGGCTCTGTTCTGCATGGAAGGCTTTCTTCAGTGTTTGTTCCCTGTACCATTTGTAACAGGCATTCCCTTTTTTCCCCAAATAACTACTGAGACAATGACTCAGTGAACAATTCTCACCTTTCTGATCAACAAAGACATTACAACTGGATTGTGTTCTCTAGCCTAATCGAAAGAATGAACTGATTTTTCTCTATATTTTGCTGCCATTTTGCTCTGTTGTAAATTATTCCGTGTACTCCAGGTAAGCTCCATATAGTTAATCTGTTTTTTTCAAAAAAGCATAGGTCTGAGCCTGTAAGGCCCTCGAACAGTGTAGACTCCAGATGTGCTTCTGTGTGCTGAGCACTCACGTGTCTTCAAATCCAACCTGGAGGTCCTTAACATGGTGGACAACATCTACAATTCTAATAGAGCTCTTCACTGTAATAGATCGGGGGAAATGAGGTAAAACATTACCACTAATCTTCGTGTTAACTGCATTAACTCTCAGGATATATTTATAAAGGCAAGGGAGGATATTACCAAAAAGATTTCTCCAGCAGTGAAGGGGATTTTTTCCCCCATTAACTAACTTCTAAGTTTCAAAGTTCTTGCAGTTTAATTGGGGATAGTGGAATCTAGGAGAAATAATTATAAACACGACTACACAGGCAGTATGCTACTATTTAGCACAAAATACAACTATAATTTTGGGCCAGTAATTTAACCAACACAAAAAGAGAAAATTCAAATAAAATGAACTTCCACCGGCAAATGTGAAAAAGATAATAAGGAAAATTTGAACAAGCTATCAAAGGTTTAATCTGAATACTGTTGAGAAGAGCATAAATAAATGAAGCAAGAACAGATCGCTAACTAAACCCGAGGAGCCTTGTAGAAGGTTAGGGGTTGTTTTTTTCAAGGAAAAGAAAGAATTTAGTGTCTGAAGTCAAAGTTAGACTCAATCAATACATTCAGGGCTCTTGAGAAATTTTGAAAATAGTTTCCTACTTGTAGTGATTTAGGGCAGTCAGGCATGTAAAAAGATCGAATCGGTTGTGAGAAATCAATGACCTCCCCCCCCTAAGATTCCCACTGAAATGAAAACTTGCCAATTACAATGGGAGTTTTGATAAGGCCAGCAGGAGAAGGATGTTCCAGACTCGAAGAAACAGCATGTGAAATGTAATATCTATTATTTTTTTGTGCCATTAAGGTGTGAGACAGAGGCTTGCTGAACATCTTATCTTAAAACTCCAGAATCTCTCTCCTGTGGCAGATTAGCAGTGGTGATACAAAGCAAATAAGCAGGGTTTACGCATGCATGTGATAATCACTCTCCATCTACCGGCGATGTCTGCAGACATCTTCCCCTCTGCTCAGCAGGTAACTGCAATGCTACTTCATTGCAGCCTTCCAAACCTCTTGTCAAAACTCCCTTTGGACATAATGCGACAAAAAATATGACAATGGATAAGTTTGCTTCTGTTCTGAAACCGCCATTTAACACCAAGATCGCTATTTTCTTGTTCTTTCGCCACGGTGGTCTGTCTTTTGTCCTGCTAAGCCCTATGTGTACTGGTCCCTGTGGCTGTGTCTCCACCAGCAGGTAGGGCAGATGAACAGGAGCAAGTCCGTAGCGGGTGTAAATGTTTCCGGGGCTTTTTACTGCAAAACAGGGCTGTCGTCCCATGGGCGGAATGCCTATTTCCTGCCAGTGTGCAGTAGGTGTGCTCCTGTGGGGTCATCTTCCAGTTTATTTTCATCAGCAAGGAACCAATTCATGCACTGTGAGACCACTTTGCAACGTGAAACAAGGGATGATGGGGGGGCAAGGCGGGGATTCACTCCAGTCAGCGCAGGAGGTAGGTACTGGCTTACGGGGTGGGAAGCCCCAGGGTGGTCAGGCTTGGGTTTGCTCAAAACAAGGAACGCAGGTTACCCTAACACTGCACAGCCCTTTCCCAACCCTCTGCCCCTCTTCCACTCCTCCCTCCCTTCCAATTTAGAAATTTCAATTTGGGGCTGCATCCTTCCTTGGCTTGCTGCTACGTGCCACTTGCCAAAATCTCTCTCGTAGGGATCTGAATGCACCCAAGCTGTTGCAAGGCTGGGGACGAAGCTACGGGACTTCACCATAACCAGAGGTAGAGTGGACCCCCCCAAAAAAACTGATTGCTGTGGCTTTGTACAAGCAGTCGGTGATCCCTCCTAAAGGGAAAGCTCATTCCCTCTTTCTCTTGCCTTCCAAGAGCGGCGTTTCAGAGAAAAGCCAAACAGCTGTGCTTACAGGATCTCACAGAGATTCCTAAATGCTGATAATAAGGTTTGACAGTCATGTCATAATTGTTAACAATGGTATTGGAGATGTGCCAACAACCTCACACTCTCTCACTGCTTCTCTGGGTGGGAGGAATTGCTCTATGGCTGTAAGTCTGCAAACCAAATTTGACATAAAGGGACGTTCCGTACAAGAGGAAATATAAAGCAGTGTATTGTATTGTGTTGTGCCACATTATACAACAGCCTCGAAGGATGAAGTAATGAAAGAGAAGAGACTACGGTGACACCACGTTAATATTCACCACTTCTGCCCTCTGTGCATTCAAACTTATGCAGTTAAAGCCTTTAGGAGCCCGTGGAACAGCCTGGTGTAAAGGTTTGGCAGTGGGCGTTTGGTATGATCCGCTTATTTAACGAGTGATTGATACAAGTTTGCTGATGAAATCTTACCCTCTGAAAATCCATTGCCTGTTCTCTGTTACCAGCATACCGTACAGACAAAAGTTCCTAAAAGTGTAATTTGGAGCTCCTTGTACTCCTCTCCTGTACAGCTATTTGTCCTGGTTAACATGCACCCAATAATGTAACTGTCAGGATAAATCACAGCAAATGATACTTTTCCATATGAGTGTCACGAATTTCAAAGCTCAAGGTTCTGGGATTTTTTTCAGGCTGATGGCGAGGGCTAGTTCCTTCTGAAATTTGTTGACCCTCAGACAGCCATAACTCTAAGCAACCTTCACCACAAAAGGAATCAAAATACAAATCAACACTAAAAAATCACATATGAGAACTATGTCCTTTTTGCCTGTATTTGCAATTCCTTTCCAATGGCTCTGTTAGAACTCCTATCAGCAAACCCATGCAGATTTCTGCACGATCTGTTAATGATAAAAGACTGTTGTTTACCTTATCATGGATGCTGTCAATAGACTTAGTTAATGAATATTTTTTTTTCTTGTCATGCGAATTTTAATTAACAGTTTATTAACTCACAATCCAATTCCCCAGAGGTCTCGGTAGAATTCAGGAAGATATATTATGCATATGCCCATGCTTTCTCCTAAATTTAGATAATTTCTGATCCAGAATTATTACATCAATTTCACAGCGCTGCAGATACAACTCTGACCACTCCAATTATCTGTCTACTCCAGAATATAGCAGCCGTAACTTCAAGCCATCATAAAAAAGTTTATTAATTTAGCTCCACTGAGTGCCAACCATTTTACTGCAGTGCAACAGAAAGCTATCTCCCACGTCAGAAACCTTTAGCTATTTTTCTCTCGACTTGCCTTTCTGAAAGGGCTTTCTAAAATTCGTAAGGATGAAAAGTGGGTCCAATTCAGAATCTGCATGGAAGTTTCCCTAAATCCCTGCAAGAACAAACAAGTGTTTGAGGCGAGGAGCTGGTATTTTCTGAGCCTCAGACAAGCGAGGGCTGGCTAGGGACTGCAGCAGTGCTATAATTCTCTTTTTCTCATAATTTCTAAGGGCTGTGAGTTTGTTTGTTTACACACTTATTGGTGTGTGCTGTTTCCCCTTCAGCAAGTTTTTGCTGGTAACTCTGATAGCAATAGCTGACTATAAACTTCTAAGTTCACTCTTAAACCTTATTCTTCCCAGGGTTTCTCACAGTCTCGATACCCTGAACATTGGATCCACCTGATTTTTGGTCAAAGTACGGTACTGGTGTTGGTTGGACCTAAGCAGATGGTTGTGCCATGGGATCATACAGTCGGCTGGGATGCTCAACAGCCTGGCAGGAAGGATCAGAGGGGCAGTAAAAAGAGACGCCACAGAATAGATAAATGCTAGTTTCTAATGATTGGCATATCATAGAATCCTAGAATGGTTTAGGTTGGAAGGGACCTTGAAGATCATCGAGTTCCAACCCCCCTGCCATAGGCAGGGACACCTCCCACTAGACCAGGTTGCCCAAGGCCACGTCCAGCCTGGCCTTGAACACCTCCAGGGATGGGGTCTCAACAACCTCTCTGGGCAACCTGTGCCAGTGCCTTACCACCCTCAGAGTGAAAAATATCGTGGAGTCCTCCTCTGTGAAGGAGCTGGGGAGCACCAACCTGAGCTGCTGCAGGGACGGCAGTGGAATACACAAAATAAGGTCCCCACGCCAGGAGAGTGAGCACCAGAGGCAGAGAGAGCTCTCCTCGGGTCGGTCACGCCGGGACTGCCTGGGACTGTAACACCCGGTTGCATGTAATCGGCCCGATGTGCCTCCAGCACAATTCTCATTCTCCATCTTTCATACACCAAATCCCACAGGGATTTCCTCTGGCAGAAAGGCTTGGGTCTGGAATGCGAATATCCTCTTTCAATAGGATTGCTTTGTCTGTGCCAAGAATGTTATTTTTCTATGTTCGGGATAGATTCTGTACTTACCAAAGTGCTGAAGTAAAATAAAATTCCCTGCGATTGTGGTAAGCCTGGCTGCTGCAGCAAAACCAGCTATGAAAACGAAGCATGCTTTGCATCTCGGATGCCCACCTGGTTCGAGGTAGTTCTTTCAGACATAAAGGTTCTGATGTTGCTGTAGTAAAATTGACATAAACTAGGAAAATAAAATGTAAAATGTAATTGAAGCAACCAAAGAAACCTGCTGCTGCTCAAGTCCTCTATACTGCCCCAACCCTGTTTAATTATTTACCTAATATTAAAATAGAGAAATAGTAACTAGACATGATTCAATGAAGGAACTAAGCACCAGACAATGTCGCATTGTTGATAAGCAGGGGATTCCTGTCAAGAGAGCGATGAACTGTGGGCCTGGTCAGCAAACCGAGAAAACCACTTGGAACTGCCAAGATCAGAGGAGAAGTAGGTAAAAGGTAATTCTGGCAGGGGGAGATCGCGACCACTGACTCATTGACCACCTCCCCAAATGATACCATCTACTCAAAAGAGAACAATGGAAGAAGACGACAGTCTGTGCACTAATTTACATAGGAAGCGAAGAAATCTCAACCAATTATTAAAGAGAATAACAATGAATATGTATTAATTGTTTGAATATGTAATAATCAATGTATAAAAGTGGAGATTTTTGGAACTGAGGCGTGCTTCTGTTTGGGGATGAGCACCCCATTTCTGCACATTAATGGTATAAACTTAGAAATACCTCTGCTCTGTGTGTTATTGGCTTGCACACCAGGTAAAGAACCCAGATTTGGGAAAACAATGTGCTCTTCGAAAATGTTAGTTGTCATGAGTATTATGACAGAATTACACCACTCGCTTGTCGCTTCATATTATCCGAAGCCCCAAATTCAAAGTCTGTCTTTGAATTCCAGAAGACAGCTGCCAACGCTGGCAGCTTAAATATCGTAACTTCATCAGCCGTGCATCAGCCTACAGCCCGTGCCAAGGCTGGGGGAAGCGCCGCAGCAGTGTCAGGCAGGAGTGCTACAGCCAGGGAAGCGCTTTGGGGACCGGTGGATGTCCCAAATACGCCCCACTGAGGGTGCGGAGCCCTCGACAGTGACTGTTGACTAACTGGGAGCGGGTTTGGTTTTCTTCACTGCTTTGGGAAGTCATGCACAAACCCCCAACCGTCAGTGGAACAGAAGATGAAAATCAGTGACCTGGATTATCTGCTGAACGGGTGGAGGAGGAAAAAAAGGCAACTCCTGTGCACCGCTCCCAACACAGCCAAAACCGACTTTAGAGAGACACATACGTTGCCCAGGGTAAAGGCCGCACTCCATTTCATAGGAATATCAAATGTATTTTGAGAAGTCAGAAGGTCCTTTTCTGAACGGAAAATGAACAGTTGCAGTTCACGGGCTGTTCCTAGTGCAGATGCTCGAGGTTACGAAAGTGTAAAGATAGATTCCCGATCTTTAGGCAAAATGCTGGTGACAAGGCAAAATGGAAACAGGGGAAAAAATACAGCTTTTCTCCAGTGTAATAAGGAACCAATGTGAAGTAACTATTTGAAAACTGCTTCAAAGCCACTTAAGTCAATGAGAGTTTTCATTTTCCCCTAATTTCAGCAGACTTTTAATCAGGCCAATAAAGGAGAGACAAAAATAGACTGATGGAAATTAGAGAGGTGTCATCAAAATGTATGTATCCATTTGGAAATGGGACATAAAATGGACTTTTTATTTTACACAATGTTTAATGTTGGTACTTTTGAAGATACTTATTTAGAACAACAATCAGACTTTCATTGGCAGAGAACATAATAATCTAATAGGTTTTGCAGACTTCTATGGCATGCTAACTATAAAACACATCACCTGTAAATTAAGGTTCAAAAAGGTGACACAAAATCAGAATATTAAATAACAGCATCTTTCCCTAAGTTACTTAACTGTTACAGCAAAATTTATTGCCAATCTGGCTACAACATCTGCACAACTAAAGGACTTGTTAAAGAAAAATGAAACTTGTCTTTCTGCCAAAGTTTGGAGAGGCTTAAACAGAAATTAATATCCGTAAGAAATCCTGGAACATTTTTGAAAAATTATCTGGCTGGCAATACCTGCTGCTTTTCAGAGAGAAAAAAAAAGTGTTTTAAAAGGCGTATTTCACAGTGCAGCTAAAACTTGCTCCACAGAAATGATGGTGCTTTGATACAATTACTTTCAAATTTTGTCACTGTTGTTAAGGTAAATTTATGTTAATCACACTTATTTCTAACAAAACACATCTGATACATTCTCTACCGAAACAGACCGTAGGCACTTGTATTCCCACAGAACGTCACACACGTTGATGCTAAATATAAGCAATGTGGATGATAATGCAAACGCCCATTCTTATGTGCAAGTTGAAGGTGGTGATTCAGGACAGCGCTTCTCCTTTGGATCATGATTCTCTCTCCAGTATAGGTTCTGGAGGAATACTGCCAGAGTAGGAACACTGCAGCTGAGATGGTCTGCAAATGCACACGTGGTGCCTAAACACTAATAATTTGAAAAAAACAACTATGGAAATGTAGAAAGAAATACTGAATTGCTTTACGTGCTCTTCTCTCTTGCTGTCCATGAGGAAAAAATGTGTTTGCGTGTGTACACAGCAAATTTGTAATAGTGATCTCTGTGTAGTTCTTTGTTCTTCACAGCGCCATTTTCCATATTCCATCTAAAGACAAAAGACCTTGCTGCAAGTCTCAAAGACAAAGGCATAGCCTTTATGACACCCTCTAGATTTTCATTTCAAAAGTGACACAGAGGAAAAATCTAAATTACACATCATTCACAGTGGAAACTACAGCAACCAGACAAATTCATTGTCCTTGATTCTCAACCCAATGTGAATGTATTTATTTCCTTAATTTATTTACTTCCTCATTTTAAAAATAAAAATAAAAAAACCCAAACAGATTTAGATTGAGAGGTTTAGAGATTGAAATTTGTTGACCACACAAAGTGAGCAGCCAAATCCCAAAGTCATTCAAGTAATGAAAAGATTAATTTGGCTAAAATTTTCTGTATATATGATGTCTTAATTTCCACTTCCTAAATCTTCAATGAAATCACAAAGAAATTGCTCTTTAACCAGCCTGGTACCTGTTCAAGAAGATACCTGGGACAGATATGCTTAAAAGTATTTAAAGTCCCATCTTGACATTTAACCACTTGCTCATTTTTTTCAATAAAATATCCAGCTGCTTATAGTTAAACATGCTAATGACTCTTCTTTTCAAATTCTGGAATCCTCCAGTTCCTTTCAATTACTAGATTATAAGAGATTAATAGTACCAAGACATTTAGTCACTTGATGGCATGCTGCTTCTCTTTTCATCACTGAAATTTGATGCCTACAGTTTCTACTATTTGTGATAATAGACCGTGGAAAAGAAAATAATCTATACTGTTTAATTTTTCAGTCTGAATTCCCTGTTCTTCTCCCAAGGCAGCTCACAGGGAACTGGGCTCTCTGGGCTGTTTTTCGTTAGCCAGCAGGAGGCACGCGTTTGATTACCGAGCAACATTAGACTTGCTAAGGGAGACGCCCGAATTCCTGGCTCCGGGTACAACGTCAGCGCTGCGTACGCTGTTTGAAAACTTTAGCTTAAAATTGCAAGGCGCAGAGAAGAGAACATCAGTTATAAGGGAGCAGTCAACGGTGCGAACCTAGATCCCGGCTGACAATGCCAAGGATGGTTAGGTGCCGAGGTGCCAAATTCATGACCTAGAAAAATAAACTCTGATTAGCCAGTAGCGGGTGGAGCTCCAGAAAGCAGGAAGCTGCGCATCCTTTTATCCAATGAAATTATTTCATGGATTGTAAAAGATACAGCAAATAGATGGCGTGAACTTCTCCAACAACGTACAGAGCACTCTTCATTCCTGTTCAATCAAACCGTGGGAAATTCATTCCTAGCGTGTAAGGATCGTAAGGACTGTGAACAACGATTTCTGTTCATAATGCTTTGGTTGTTATGACACCTTCTGGCTGTGGATTTCAGCTAATTAACAGTAATTATTTTACCCAGAGCATCTTTAGCTCTAGAGTGACTTCACATCTTTGAGGCCAGTTGGTTCAACAGTGAAGGTACCACCACCCTGTTCTCCTGTAAGCACTTCTGCACGTGGCACGATCCAGTTCCACTGTGCCCATAAGGACTGACCTCTCCGGGATTTTTCTTTCCCGAGATACTGACACGGACAGAACTGAGATGCTTCGTGGCTCTGGGATTTCAAACTTGCACAGTCCTCCAAGTGCCAGTAATGGAAGTCCCTCATGCATATTTGATTGCTGCCTTGGGTGGAAATATCCTGCCTTTAATGTATGTGCACATTGTGCAGTTGCTGTGGGAACCATAACTTTGAGGTTTCATGATTTAAAAAAAGAAAGAATGTATTTATAGACTTTATTTGTTTTGTTTATGAATCAACATGTTAATATTGATGCAATGGAAGAAGAAAGGAAAACAAACTTCTAAACAGAAAGCACAACATCAAACACTGATCTGTTTATTTTTCTCTTCTCCAAAGTTCCCCTAACAAGCAAAACTGCAGCAACGGAGAGGGAAAAAATTATAAAACAAGAACCAGACAAAAGAGGGAGAAAGCAAGCAGCAGAAAGTTGAATTAAGTTGTTGAGAGATGAAGTTTTACCCGTCATAGATTACAGCGTGCCAGAAGACGCCGTGAGGCATTGCGGGCTCTCTGCCCCAGGCGCTTCGAACCGCACCTAAGGCACCGCGTCACTGCAACAGGCTGCTCAGGCCCCCCAACAGCGGGTTTGGGTGGTCACAAAACAGGGGGGTCTGGGTTTGCTTGTAGGTTTTAGGCTCGTCTGAGCTGCCCCGAGGGGTGTGTGCTCTGAGGAGCCGACCCAGCACCCCCGCGACCGCCCGGCACCGCCATCTCCCACCGTGCGAGTGCGGCTGCTGCAATTACAGCTTCACCGCAGCGCAGGATAAAATCACAGCTGTATCATTAGGGAGATAAGAGAAGAGAAGTCATCTGATAGGCGGCCCTATGGGGTGAGTCTGTTACTGGAAGTGAGATGCTTCTGTGGTCAGGTAGGTGGAGTAAAGCTCTGAACCGGCTGCGGGCAGAGAAGGATCCAGCACAGTCTCTCTCTGCCTCTTTAGGGCACGAGCGAGGTTTGGCCAGGCTGGTTTACCCTCCCTATCAGATGTGCTTTTTCTGCATTTCCGCTACATGAATTATGGCCATGGCAAATGTTTGATTTCCATGCAACGCAGAAGGAAAGGGACCTTCTTTCCCCTCGCAGCTTAGAGCGGGCTGGGTGTGCGCCGGAGGGACGGAGTGGGCAGAGGGCTGGGGAAGCCGCTCTCGGTGTGTGGGTGAAGCAGCATGAATATGTATGGGGCTCTAATTGGCTCCCACGCCTAACCAAGGTGCCTAAAGACCCAGGTGCCCCAGCTAATTGTTGTAACCGGTTAATAAGTTGGAGTCCACTAAGTCCATACCGTCCCGTGCAGCTCATTACAAGAGCGAGGAGTGAACTTGGCTGCAACAGCTGCCTGGAGGGGGGGAGTGTTTCGGGTTCCCACGCTCGGGGGGTAGATAAGGTCACAGCTGGGCTGGCATCATCCCCTTAGCACAGGAGAGACCTGTGCTGGGGCAGGCAGGGCTTCCCTGGTGCCAGGGGTTGGCTGGCACCGCTCTCGAGCCTGACCGCTTCACGCAGCAGCCCGAGCAGTGACGGACCCCGCTTCGCACAGTGATTCACTTTTCTCACGTTTAACCCACATGTCACAGCAGCGTTCACCGCGAGCGCCCGCCCGGGAGATGGCTGGTGGTCCAAGCTGCCACTTCGCAGGCAGCACAGAGCCCACGAGAGCTGGCAGCTGCCAAGCATTCCTGCCGCTTGAACGAGCATCTCTCTTCGCCACCGTCCCTCTTCGCCACCACCCCTGAACACGGCCTTGCTGGGTTTCTAACTGCACAGCCACGATGGTTTTCTGTGCCACCTGTTCATGATTTATCCCTTTCTCCTTTTTTTTTTGACTCTACTTAAAACTCTCCCTGTAGTTTCATGCAAAACATTATAAAGTTATCCATCTGCAGCATTTCTACCCATCTTGCATGAGTTTTGTGGCAGAATTTGTGGGTACCAGTGGCATGTTGTAGTTTTCCCTTTTTCCCCCCCTATGATTTAAAATCCCTTTATTTGCCTCTCTGACTGTGTTTCCTATTCCTGTTTTCTCCTCTGGGCCGTTCTCCTTTGCTTTACCCACCCATACTGCTGCGTCTTTCCCTTTGAGAATATGAACTCCATGGCAATAGAACTGGGGTTTGCCTCTGAGATAATCATGTGATACATAAAAAACCATTCTGCTTTCCACTGATTCAGCAAAGACACAGAGCAGACTTTTAACCTGGAATATTAAAGGATTATTTTTTTGGTCCAAAAAAAGAAAGATTTTGCCATAAAGCTAAATATGTTTGAAACACATAGCAATTCAAAGCAATAATCATGCCCAAGATACTAGTATTTACTTTTATTATAAAACAGTTCTGCACAGAGAAGTTGGCAGCAAGAATTGTGCTGTAAGCACAAGAGTCTGTCCTCTGCTTTCATGTATGATTACAGTTCATATTGGTGGTGTAGTTTTCTCTGGCAATGAAGCACTTAATAGTGGACTGAGATTTGTGAAAGGCTGACCCCATGCTATTTGTACCTACCTCATTTCCAGATTCGGTTTCTTACAAATAAAGCCAGTTATAGGGTACATTATAACTTAATTCTGTGATTAATGATTTTGCTTCTGCTGGTAAATAAACTCCCTTTCTACTACAGAGGGACAATGTTGGAGCCAAAGGAAGGGGCAAGAGTATGTTGGCCTCTTCATCTGCTGATTATTAAGTTTTCTGGGAGGTAATTATTTTCCTTCTTCTCTGATCAATGTAGTCTGGTATCCATTTAATCTGCAGTCCGTAGCTACCACATGTTATAAAAGGTGAAAAATGAGGAACCTGAACCGTTCCTCCTAGGCTAAAAGCAAAGTGTGGAGCTGACTTTCAGTCTGTCGCTGTTCTCCGCGTGGATGCTACAGCTATTTTAGATAAGAACATTATTGCCACTGTGTTGAATGGATTTTATATGATGGTATAAATATGTCAATTAGTATTTCAATTAGCATCCGTGACTAATCCTGCCCACGCTGGGAAGTTGCAGTATGCAAGTTTCTTACCAAAGGGTATGTTTTTGTTTCTTTGTTATTCGAGTGTAATGCCAGTTGACAACTTCAATAGTGGGGGATAGGACAGAAAATTATAAGCTTTCTTTTTAATGGAAGGTGAAGGATTGGCTAGAAGCAGAGGGTGAGGTCTTAATTCTCCTGTATCATATGAAATTCTATATTCTACTTCACATTATGCATCAACTCCTACAGACTTCCTTTTAAATAGCTGAATGCTCCAAAGTTTCTATGAACTTTGTAAGGGATTTTGTCACACAGCTTTGTTTTCATACTCTCTAGCTGATAGTATGGCTAGCTAAAAGTCCCATAAAAATAAAGTTATTCTTAACTGTGTTAACATACCATGCACACCATCGTGTTCATCTATAGCAAGGCCATTTTATATTGCTTTAGCAGTGTGAACGGTCCTTTTTATTAAAAAAGAAAAAAATCTGTAAGCAATTAATGTGCTAAGATTTAACGTTGAAAAGATTCTAGGCTCCAAATGTGACTAAAGCATACTAAAAAAAAAAAAAGTTGGTTTTGCCACTCTGTTTTCCTGCAACATCTGGAAATAAGGTCTTTCTTTCTCTTTTTTCATTATTTCCTTTATGCCAGTAGAGGGCACAACTGTTTAAATCACATTCATTTCATACGCAGCATGCCATAATAAAGGCAATTTAAAAATTCATAGGAAAAAAATAATATGCATCTATTTCCAATAATGAGCATTCTGTGGCATCTGACTGCATTATCCAGGAACTGCTAATAGCAAAGAGAGGGCTATTCAAATGATTTTGCATTCCCGAACTGCGAGAGTGTTTGGGTGTTTCTATAAAGAAAGCAATATTTTGGGCAATGGGGTTAAGGGAACGGAAGATAAAGAGACGGTAGTGCATGATGAGAATAATACTTGAAAACCAGAAAACATGAATTAGCTGCTTTTAAATACTAGGGATTGGAATATTTGGGATTTTTAAATTCAAATTATATATATAAGCTTGGCAAATTTTATGCAAAAAAACCCCAACAAACAAACCAGCTCTGCAATGAGAAACCAAATCTTGGGCTAATTATTCATTGTATTATTCCATCTGAAATCCATGTAATGGGAATGAGAGAGGACTTAATATAAACCATGGGCTTGAAAATGACAAAAAAACAGTTCTACATTTCATGCATATCTCATGACAGTTTCATTCCAGTGTTTATTTCTGGAAGGACTTTGAAAAATCCTGAATTCAATAGATTAATGGCTTACCTGAATTTGTAAAGGAACAATTAATTAACAGAAAGAGTATCCAGTAGGACAAAGCTTAACAAAATACAGAAAAAAAACAGTAACTTATTTTCTTCTACTTTCTGACCAATATCTGTAAATTTTTGAAGATAGCTATGTGCAAGATTTCAGCGAGTAGAAAACCTAATATTGGATTTATTCTAACCCTGGAGTTACAGATGTTATCTTCTAGCCAACCAGCCCATTGCTGTCAAAAAAACTTTGACAAAATTATTGAAGAATGTGGGAAACTGCCAGCCATGGATAGAATAATTGTTTGTGATAAGGTCACAAGAAGGATCAACATAGCTAAAAGTATCAAGACTCCACCAAACCATCGTGAGGAAGGTTCTGCCTCAATCATTCAGCGTGATGCCAGGAACGGAGCCAGAGACCCCTGGCTCTGCAGTGAGCTTAGAAGGGATAATAAGAATAATATATAGATGAAGAGTGAGTAATGCGTCTACTAGAAAAGAGCTAACTTTAGCAGGGGCTCTGCAAACTTTCCAAAGTAATTTTTGAGTTTGTGAACCTTTTCCCTTCTCAATTGAAAAACGATTCCCTTTGTCTTGTCACTCATTTTTGCTGACGTGCTGCAGATGAAGAGCAGATTTCCCAGTGCATGCAGTTACTCTTACAATATTCTGTGTAGCTAATTGAGCAGCAGGGCAAGTTGGAGTTAGCAATAGCATCCTTAAAAAATGTGAGTTCCAACACCTCCAAATTCCCTCGATCTTCAGATGTCTTTACAAGATAGAGCTACAATGACTTTCCAAATGCTAGCTTCAAAACAGTAAGAAACAGCCGTCTGGGCGTCTCATCCCTCCTGGAAATGCTTTTTATCAGTACAGTGACTGGCTTAAGCAGCGGGGTAGTCAGCCCTTCAGCCCCTCGGGATCAGCAGAGCATCCTCCTCTACCAGCTCCTTGCAGACCCTGGGAAACCAGGACCAGGTGGGAAGATGAAGGAACGGTCAAGAAACAGCTCTATTCAGAGAGCCATGGACTATGGGAACCGTCTCCCTGTACCTGAAAGCAGCTCTCTGCTTACAAAGAGGAGCTTGTCCAATTTCATAAGAATTGTTCCTTTACATTCAAGCGATAAAATCCCACGTGCCCTGCAGGTGTGGCAGGATTTTCTCCTTAAACAGACATAATGGCTCACATCCAAGCCACAGCCCTTTTTTAGTATTCTGTAACATTCACCTTACTGAAGTTTTCACTTGAAACTAATAAAATTGTAAAGCATTGAAGGTAAAGCAATTAGCAATTAAAAAAAAAGAGAGAGAGAAAAGAAAGAGACAACTGTGTGCTGATTAAAGACTGTGACTTCCATTTGTATTTGGAGGTGTGTTAGTTGGATGGCAATGCCATCCTTAAGGATTTCCAACACAATTCCCGTAAGTCAGGGGATGTGGGACTGGTAGTCGATAATATTAGCAACTTGAATGCTCTAAGACTCGTCCTTTTTATTTTAGAATTTTCTAAAGATTTTAAAATTTGCTTTCAATTCGTTAAGGTCCACAACTGCCCTCATGTTGAGATTCAATAACATTTTGGTTGGAGGTCATTGACATACTGTTTTCTTATTGTTTCTGTTCAAAGTGCATTTGCACAGGGTCATTTGTATTCATTACTGATGCAGAGTTTTCCCATCAGGGTATTTATAGATCTTAGAATTATTAGGACTTGATTTAGGAAAGTATTCTTAACCTAGGCAGGAATTAAAGCATATGTTTTCATAGAGCCCAACATAAATACCGGCTGAAATACTTCAACAAATTGAAGCTCTTGGGGCACTTTTTTTGCCTTGTTTATCTTTCAGGTATGCTGTTTTTCATTTTGTTTCTCCATAGGTCAGCGTTATTTATGCTCATTGTTTTATCTGGCTGCATCTGATCCTGCTGACAAAGTTTAGAATTAAATGCACTTACTTTTTCTTTCCCTCAGACATGCCTGGGATGCCTGAGCTAACTCATGAATGAAACGGCATAATATCAAACCCTGAACCTACTTCATCATGTTACAATTTAAAATGTCAGAGGATTTTTAAAGTTCAACATACAGAACTATGTTGCTGGAGCACCACACCATGGATGCATGGAGGATGCTCCATAACAAATACTAGCTGATGGCTGATAAGATGAAGAAAATTCCTAATATTTGCATGAGACGACTGCCATGAATTTCCCAGCTAGAACTGAAAGAATTGGAGATGAGTAAAATTCAGCATCACATTTGGAAACAAATATTGTACCATCACAGGAATAACTTTAAAAATATGGATTTTTTCAAAGTTCTTTTGAGTAGAATGAAAAATCACTGTCACGCTAAGAAGAAGGGGAGGAGAAGCAGCCTGCTCTTTCCTCCACTCCCCCCAGGCACGGTTGTAACAGTGGTCACATTTCAGAGCCCTTTAAAGGAGTATTTCTTTGCTGGTCAAAAAAAAAGTAATAAAAAAATGTACTGACCGCATCTTTACTGGCAACAGCTGCCCGCACTTTGGTTTCTGTCTTCTGGCCCTTCACAGCAAACTCACCGTCATGCTTTGGATGCATCCACCCTCTGCGTGTTCACCTCTTCAAAAGAGCCCCGGAGAGGAGTTGTTTCTCATCCTGAGCGAGCCCTCGTGCTGTGCGAGAGCTCCTCCGTGCTCTAAACAAAATATCTCATGCCTCTAATAAACTGAGCTGAATTTTTGCTAGAATTAAAACTTCTAATGCAGCAAACGTTCTATATTTAGTAAACTGTTGAACAGTACACCAGGCAATTTGTTTGAACAAAGGATGGCAGGGGAGGTGGGAATATAGCTTTGTATTTAATTCTATTTGATTAGGAAAGTTACACAGCCAGTCATTTAGCTTTTAGGACAGCCGTAAAATGTCTCTGCCTTCTGCTGAACTGCCAGCCAGGCCTCCGGGCATCAGCCCTGTTTCTGCTTAACACTTCAGCTCAAGGTTGCCAGTTAATAGGTAATGATAAGGACCGATCCATTGCATTTTAATAGATATGACAAAATCACGCAGAAGTACTGCGAAAATAACTTGATATATAGGGAAGTAATCGTATTTTAATGCCTAGTAGCTGCAGATGTTCAGATTACTGTAATGCTATGAAAATGAGTATCTATTAATACACAAATATTTCAATGACACACAAAGGCAGAGCCAAATGAAAACCCGAAATAAAAACAAAACTAAAATTGCCTGTTTATTGGAATTAGCCTTCAATCACTTGTTCATTTCTAATAGGCGAAAGGCTGTCCATCTGAAAATACGCTCTCACCCTGTTCTCCCTCCCATAGTTCATAGATTGCTTTTATGCCTCCATCTACCTATATGTGAAATCATTTCACCATTTTAATTTTCTCTCTCTGTGATTTCAAGATATTGTATGTCCGTTTGCACTCACTGGGCACTTAACCTTCCTATTATCATTTTCTTTCTGTATCGTGCTCTCCAGTACCATTGCACATAATTCACTTTCTTTTATCAGTTTTGTATTAGTCACTGTGGGCTGATCTTGGTCCTGCCTGCATTAAGGAAATTTGCATCCATATAACAACACCGCTGTGGTTATTACACCGGCGTAAACCTTTAATGCATATAGTCTGTGTCAGGGCAAAGCGAGGCTTTCAGTGCTGCACTTTAATCCAGTCACATAATTAATTTCCTTAATACAGACAGGGTCTCTCATTAGCCTCCCCCTCCCTGTCCATCCCTCCTGCTGCTCCAAACACCAGTTACGCTCTCCATTTATTAGCACAAGCAGGAGCTCATGGAGACAATGAAATGGAAATTTTAAGATGCTGGTGATTTAATCGATCGCATTTGAGGCCGAAAGAAGTGTTACCATTGACTTCAGTGAAATTGGACTAGGCTGTTGCTGGATGCTTCTAAAAACACTATCCTTTTTAACAGGATGCCTCCTAGGCCTACGGAGAGCAGGATTATACAAAATGGTGACAAAATACAGATGGCCATGGGTATGAGGAGCATGTCTGATATTGGTTGGCAACATCGACGATGTGAGATGACTGTGGACCAAGCACAAGAGTGAATGCAGCTTATCCCCTGACTCCGCCGCGATAGGGAGTCTCCCCGTACTTTGAAGACCTGGCGTGCTACCGTGTGATATACATATTCAAAATGCCATCTCGTTACTACAGCTGACCTCGGTCTTGAAAGAAATGCATAATCTCTTAACTGTGCCTGCAGATGAAGGCCTCAGATAAGTTGACATCAATGTTGGCCTAAGGAAAGAAGCATTTCTTAAAAATTAGAAAGATTAAATTTACATTAAACACTTATCTTTAAATAAGATTCCCAAAAGCATTAGTGGAACAAGTAGATTTTCTACTCATTCAACTGCATCCAAAGCATCATATATTTTGTCCGTACATTTTCATCATTGCCATTATTAAGTCTGAAAGCCTGATTGGAAAAGGTGGGCTGCTGTACTCTTTACACACAGGAAGACAGAAAACTACATTTTCAACTGTTTTGTTTTTTTTTTTTTAGTTTTAATATCCTACTGTCTTGTGGCTGTTTCAGATTAAATTAATTGATTTATCTGCCTCCAAAGAAACTGATATTGGTTATTGTCAGTGGTAAGACCAGGCTAACAGTCCATCGAGGCCCATTGACTACATCCCATTTTTACAATGTCCTAGAGGTCTTTTGCAAAACAAGTTCAATTTAAGCTTGAGGTGAGTTAGTTGGTATTTCTGCCAGTGGTAAGAGAAAGTCTTCGAACGCTAAAGCATCTAGGAGACAAGCGATGATTGATTTTTCTGGAGGAAATTATGGAGGATCTGAGGCTACTCATTACTGGTGGCTAAATTCCCATCTAAAATTTGAAAAAACAAGGTTTGTCAAAGCAGACAGTGGGCAACAGCAGTGCACAAAACAGTTATACAGGCAACCCAAGTGCTGAAATGGTGAACGTGGCAAGAGAAATGTTACTGGAAAAGACACAGCAACTATGGCAGTTGGCAGAGAGCAGCGAGGGACGTGTAGTTAACGGGAGCAAGCGCTCGGGTGGTATTTGAGGTCTACACCAGCTGGCATCAGAGTGGACAGGGTTAAGTTGGGTCTTCCAACCAAATTATTTAGTAATTGGGAAGTTTAAATAGCATATTCATTTACCTGCTTACACCCCTGCTCATAAATTAAAGTGGTGGGGTTTTTTTCCACTTTAATCCTTATGAAGTATTAATTAGACAACACTAGAGTAGAAGCATGCCTGTTCTTCTCATATAATTTCTGAGACATGTCGACAGTGATGTTTGAATGACATGTGGAAATGAAAAAAATCATTAAGCTGGAAGTAGCGTGAGACTCGCAATTAAGTTGTTATTATTGAACATGTATATTGCAGTAGGTCCAGAAGCCCCAGATGGCAGAAGGGCATCACAGCATCAGGTACTGTGTGAAAACGTGCCATCCAGCCTCGGAGAGCTTACCATCTACAAACTGATTATCTTCAGTAAGTATTCGGTGATACTACACGTTTGCTGTGTTTTCCGAAATGAATACAGGAGAAGCACTTAAAAAACCACTATTTCTACATGCTCGGGTTGCTATAAAGTAAGTGAGGGAAATATTGCTTTTTGTTCCTGTATACTTGTTAAGGTTCGTCATTTTTTGACCTCACAATCTCATAAAGTGCCTCTCTGACAAACTTAAAAAAACCCAATCCTCCACCTTTTACATGGTGTAACTTGATACCTACGATAGGAATTTGAAGTCCTTGACTTAACTGAAACTGGAAAAACATATTAGTTGGCCAAAGCAGTCTAAATCTGGGGCTGGGCTGGAGGTGACCAAGGACATCAGGGAAGGCAAACTGCAGAATGCATTTTCAAAATTTTAACAGCTCCTGTGGTCAGTCAAGCATAAAAATAGAGGCTATCCTTCGCATGCTGGTCTTGCACCGCTATAGCTAATATTTCCAAGCGGAGAACTATGCCATAGGTCCATGACCTTGTCAGCTCTCATAAGCCCAAGTGAATTGGGCACAGGGAATACGTAAACGGCAGATCTCTGAGGAAGCCAAATCTGCGTTTCGGGTTTTGCTCCTGGGTCCGTGCTCAGACCCTGCAGAGGTGTCCACAGCCACTGTGCTCCCACCTGCGCTACAGTTCGCTGTAAATCTAAGGCTTGACCCTAGTCCTACCATAAGACTGTGTATTAATAACAAAAAAGTTAATATTATCTTCTAGGCAAAAGCCCAAAGTGGAGTTTGAGAGACGTGATGGAGTTACCATACTGTAATAAATCAGCTGAGCTACAGTAACGGGCTGAGCGCACGCTCCTGCTCCACGCCAAAGCTGAGCTGAACCATATTAGTATGAATCTCAGTGCTCAGCTCATCAACGGTACCTCGTTAAATCACAGTTATTCTATCATCTCTATGAGTCCTATGTGATCGCACTCTGCCAATTAAAAATGCATCTTGTTTTTCTGAGATAATTTATTTTTTGACATCCCTTCCTCAGACCAGTGCCACATTTCATTACAGAAGTTCATTACATAGATTTCAGTGCTGGACATCCCTTAATTATAGACCCGCCCGTGCAGAGAAAAGCAAAGATGATCTCTCCAGGTCAGGGCTCCGACGCTAAGTCTGGGTCAAGAGACGCTGTGTCGAGTTTCCACTAGTCCCTGGAGGAGATGCCATCGTGTCTTAGCCAGCACATTTCAATAATTCACCACAAAAAAAAAAAAAAAAAAAAACAAACCAAAAACTAACAACAAAAACCCAAACAAAACAGAGAGGGAAACAGAGATGGCTGCAACTTAAATCTTTCTCGTTGAAGACACAAACTGTTTTCTTCTCGTCCATTCTCCCGATGCCCGGGCAGCCGTACACCGCCATCCCCTCCGGGCAGCAGAGGACGGTCACCAAACCCTTCCTTTCTCCTGCACCCAACAGCTCCGCCGTAGCCGCGGAGCCAAAATCCATCCTTGGTGCAATTCCAGTCGCTTCCACGGAGGCAGAGCAGACTAATGTGCGCTTTATTATAATGTACACTTGGCTGCGCTTCGGGATCTTGAAAGATAATAGAGGTTTCAGGAAACTTATTACTATTTGTTATATAACCTGCTAAAAAAAAAAAAAAAGGAAAAGAAAAAGGGGGACTTAGAGGAATTCTGCTCAGCCTTAATTACAGCCGCACAGCTGTAATACTGCGATCAGCTGGAGCCAGATTCAATAAAAACCTCCAGCCGGCTCCTGCACAGAGACCGACGTGAACCCGATTCTTTCCCTGGGCTTCCAGCCCAGAAATTAGATTGGGAGTTTTTATTTAAGCGTCAACTTTCTCCGTCCCCACCGCGCTGGCCCGGCCTGAGCTGGAAGGGGCCGCCCCCACACGGCTCCCCCCTCGCCGCGGCAGCGCCTTTTTACCCGCCTCTCCCCCCTCACGCCCCGGGTAAATTCTAGCGGAGCTTTCCCGGGCTCTCAGGGGAACCGCTGCCATCTCCCGGCGCCGCCGCCGCTGCCCCGCGGGGCCCGGCCGGGCTGTGAGGGAGCGGGTGGGCGGTGAGGAGGAAGGGCCGTCCCCGCCCCGCCCCGCCGCCTGAAGCGCGGCGCTTCGCCGCTCCAGAAGAGGCGGCGGGCGCGGCAGGATTACAGCGGGTGGCTCCGCGGGAAGGGCTGCGGTCAGGCTCGGTTGGCGGCGAGGAGGTAGAAGGAGGAGCGGCTTGAAGGTGGGCAACTTCGGGGAACAAAGTTGGGGCTGCGCGCCCCGGGGCCGCGGCTGAGGGGAGCGGGGTGGCGGAGGGTTTCCCGCCGCGCCGGAGCCGCTCGCGCCCGTCTCCCCTCAGCGCTCCCGCTCCGGCGCGGGGGGGAACCGCGGCCGCCGCTTCGTGGGCGCCCGAGTTGGCGGCGGAGCCGGTCCTCGGGTGCTACCGACGGTCAGTGCGGGGGAAGCGGCTCCGGCCGGGCTGGCAGCCGGCGTCGGGTGAGGGGTGTGCGATCGGCCGCGGAGAGGGGCCCCTGCCCGGGCCGGGGGGGAGCAGCGGGGGCCGGTGCGGTGCCTCGCTGAACGCCTCCGCAGCCCGGTGCGGAGAATAAGGCTCGCCCAGGTAAGGAGCGCTCCGTGCGTGCTTCTGCAGCACCGCCGCTCTCCGCCTGATTGATTTCCGCTAATTGCAATTAGCGAGGCACCGCTGCCGCCCGCCCGCTTCCCCCCTTCCAGCCCGTCTCCCGCCGGCGCTCGGCAGACCTGCGCCGCTCCCGGACCGCTCTCTCGGGGGCGGGAGAGCGCCCGGCGGGGGCGGCTGCGCTGCTGCCTGAAAACTGCTGGAAATCTCAAGGTCTGCGTGCTTTTCCCCTCCTCTCCCCCCCACCGAAAATTGCTTTAAGTGAATCCGGAGTTACTCAAGTTCTAAAGCTGTGCTGCTCTGGTTTTAATTCAGTGCTAATAATTGTCTCAAATTCAAGAAGGGGAGGGTATGAGCTTTTTCTCCCCTCTCTCTGATGTCGGTGTTGTTTTAAGAAAAAAAAAAACCAAACAAACCACCAAACCCCACACCGCTCCAGTGAAGGCTTGTTGGAAAGCTTTTTCTTTTTCCTCCCGAATAATGGCTTTGCTTTTTCTGTGCGTCATTCGGGACTGTTCATTTTCCGCTGAATTCTGACAAAACCAGAACTTTCCCATCAGATGTAGGGGAAAAAAAAAAGATTGAGCCAGGCGTGAAGTTTCTGTGGCGTCTCGCTCCCGGTGTGGTCGGCAGTACGTGGCTCGGCACAGCTGATGGCTCTGCTCTCCCTCTGTTCCTATAGCTCCTGCTATAGACTCTCTGCAGGTTTTATCCGCTCTGATGTTCGTTCTTTAACTAGTGATTTGCCTTCTCTCTTAGAACTTCTTGATTTTTATTTGTGATTCATACCTTACTGGGTACGAGCTGCTGATGTCCCCAGTATCACTATGTGACCTTGCTGGCAATTAAGTATGGTGCTTGGCTGTGATTAACCTAAATCCAAGCACCATTTTGTTGTACGCATCGGAGGGAGATCAGTCCATTTCTGATGTGAAATGATCCAGCAATAGCCTTGGGTGCTAACTGGTTAGTCATGATTACCTTACTGATGACATTGACACACACACACACAAAATCACTAGCATACTGATTTTTAGCTGTCCTTAAAGTGCTTGTTCTACACAAGGGGAAATAATGTCAGTATTTTTATTATGAGTGCAGAAACATAAAATTAAGAATCAAGACCTTATGAAGGACGAGCAAACTCTCCAAACTATTGACTGCGGTATTTTGCAAGAGAAACTTGAACTGTAGTTTAAGCTGCATGCCAAGTTTGCTCAGTGATGTAATTTTTTAATCTATGTGGGAAGTTATGAACAAGTAATTAAAATTAATGCTGGACTAACTTTCAAGCATTGAAAATGTATTGCTGCTCCATGTGGAATTATTCCAGAAAGTTATTTATCATACAAGAGAGTTTCTGTAATAATCTGGCAGGTGAATTTGTGAAAACATTTGGGGAAAATGGTTTGGTGAACGTGTATAATTCTTATTAAAAATGCTGCTGACTTGATATTGCTGCAATTTAAAGACATGTTGATGCCCTGTGGTGGGAGCTCTCTAGCTGGTTACACAGGCACTTGCCTTGCTCATCAGGGCACCTACAGGCTTTATAGTATTTTTACTTCTCTGTATCAGCCTTAGCACTGGGAATGAGTTACAGGCTTTGAGCCGGAGCGTTGGTGTTTCCTGCGTATGTAAAGCAGTAGGAGGTGCCGCTGGCATCCGCGCTGTCAGAGCAGAGGGTCTGCACGTTGGCATTTGCTACGGGGTTTTTCCCAAAGTTGGTTTTGCAGACAGTCGCTTAATGAATAGAACAGCAGGTAGGGGTTGCCTAATTAATCTGCAACTTGGTGCCTTTTGCGTTAAGGGAAGTAATAATACTAGATTTTTTTCGGAAAGCCTGCAGGGTTCGGAGCTGTTGCGGAGCAGTGGCAAGCTCTGGCCCTGCATGTAGCTCCTGTGGCTCTGGCAGTCATTCAGCTCCGATGCTGGTGACCTCAGTTTCTTGCACAGAAATCCGTGTGTGTATCCAGTTGGCTGCACGCTCTGCAAATCCCTGGGCTTGGGGACTTCTGGATGTGTGAGTTACGGACCTACCAAAACAACTTGTTCTTTAAATTCCTAAAGAGCAGGTCGCTGTAGCCTTGTAGGGATGCTATGTTTTCATGTCACTGTTCTTTAATGTTTGTATTGGAGTTCCCCCCACAAATAAACGTTTCCAACCACTTGTGCAGGGCGGATGGTTTGGGGTTTTTTGGGGGGGCTGTCTTTCACTTTGTGCCACATCTTTATGTTCTTCTGTATTGTAATGGGAAATTTCTGCAAATAGGTTCAATCTTTTCACTTTTCTTCCTGGAAGAGACTGATTCTTACAAGTGATATAAGCCAATGGTTTTATGTGAATGTAAGTGCGTATCAGGGTTTACTTTGACACTAGAAGATGCAGTTTAACTGCAATCTGCAAACAAGATTTTTCGCTCATTTGGAAAAATGAAAGGCAAAGGTTGTGTGATGCTGCTGTCTGAGGAGCCAGCAAGCCTACAGAGGGAGGAAAGAAGTTACTAGTGATGAGGAATGACTGTGGCTGGTGGTGAGTATCTCTCCTGAGTATAAAGAAGACTTTGGATGACTTGAGAAATAATTACAAGGTGGGGCTTGGTTTACTAGAAAATGAAATCTGTTCATCTGTAAAGTTACTTTTTGTGTGTACTAGTTTTCATCCTTCTTGGTGCTTTGGCAGCTACGTCTGTCTTGTTCTGATAGCAAATATGTGACCTTTTAGTTTGTATTTGGGAACTAGTGAACACTAGATTATAGTCTGCTGAGATGCACGCGTTGAGTTGAACACTACTAAAATTACAAGTGATGGGGAATGACTTATTCAAGGGACTGCTGTGACGAATGCATTACTTAAGCTCATGTTGTACATGGATGAGGTCAAGATGGGTTAAATGGCAAGATACTTTGAAATCAACTTTTGTTTAAAGAAGTTTAGAAACTTATCTTGGGTCTTCAAGACTGAATGTGCTACAGAAACAGTTTCTGGAAATGGAGGAGCAGAAGACTTGGTTTGATGCTCATGCTCTGACATGATTGCTCTGTTGCTGCTATCCTTAATAAAACGTATCTGCAGTGACAGTAAGTCCTTTCCTGTTTTTTTGGGGGGGGTGTTGGGGGTTTTGGGGGTTTGTTCCCCCCCTTCCAGCTCTACAACTTAAATTTCCCTCAGAGGCAACCTCTCTCAGCCAAAACAGAGAAAGTGATTATCCCAATTAAAAGCAATTAACGTGCAGAAACATAAAGTTGATAGAGCTGCAGTTATCTCTTACGCTAACATCTCCACCTTTGATTTAGTGAAGCTATTTAGAGTCATAGCCCTAACATCTCAATCTAGATTTGAATATCCATGTTTTATAGCATGTGGTGTAGGAGAATGCATTAGAGGAAAAAAAAATTAAAGAATCATCAGCGATACCTTGTAAAGTGCCTTAATGTGGGGAAGGATTAGGTGAAGGCTGCAGGTTTGTGTAAACTGAGAAGTACTTTCCTGCTTACAGGTGCTTAAGAGGTCACATAGTTCTCCTGTCCATTGAGACAGATGAAAAACAGATCAAAGTTGATGGCCTTTTAAATGAAAGTGTATCCAGCATCATACTGTTTGGATAACAAAAATGGTAGTGGGGAAAAAAAACCCCACCTTTGACTGCACTCAAATTTACTATACATAGGTATTTTTTTTAGTATGTTGTTTGATACAAAGAAAAGAGGAGTTAATACAGAATGAAGGGAAGTGGCAGGAGTCAAAAAAAATGTTACGGATTCTCAGTCTTATACTTGGTCAGATGAAGAAAGAAGGTGGGGGCAGCTGATGAAATAATGCAGATAGCTGGTCTTTTTTGTGTCAAGCTGAAATATGTATGTTGAAATCCAGTCTGAGAAAAGATCAATTAAAATACAACTCATAATGTATACAGCATTGGCTTTATTTGAAAGAGCAGTTAGTTTTATACTCTTAAAGTTTCACTTCTTAAATGTATTAAAGTATAATATTATCCCTTAAAATCTGTGATACTTTCATTTGCATAGCTGATGTCGGATTTCTTCCCAAACTACAAGTTTTAAGTATATTTCTCTTGAAAAATATGTCTGTTGGTCAATGTAAAGAATAATTAACTGGCAGAGTTGCTGCATTTCCAGCTGAGCGGAAGAGCAGTCGGAGCTACTGAAGCTGTGCTCAGCCCTGAGCAATCATGTCTGCAGCCAACTTGGGCTCTCCTGGAGAAACTTGCCTAGTGAGAACGGACGGTATTTGAAACCAGGACATGTATTTTAGTATTTTGTTAATCCTGATTGCACACAGGAGAAACTTTGTGTTTGCAGTGTTTGACTGTGAATCATGAAACGTTTAAAATACATACTGCAGAGCTGCCCATATGGTGAGCCCCCAGAAAACGAGATGCAGCAGCGTGCGCTGTAAAAGACTTGAGCAGAGATGACTGGACATGTCTGGGAGGTTCTTAGTGATCAGCAGTTATTGGGTGCTGAAAAATGCAAGAATGAATCTTGGGGTTTTTTTCCTGTGAGAGAGTTATATTGCTAACTGGCACCCCAATGCACCAAACTCAGGCAAGTATTTCTTCTAACTTGTTTGCTGTGAGGTACTGTCACAGCAATAGGTTAGACTTTTTTTTTTTTCCTTTAAATATTGGAAATAAGTAAGTTGTTGTCAGAGAGACTAATTCCAGACAGTCAGGCTGACATTTATAGTTATGAAGAGCATGCTTTTGAAATTTAGCAGTTGGCTGTATTGTCATTTTTTTCCCCTGAGCTGTTAGCTGCTTTATTTCTTGTGACTGGAAGTCTTATTGCTGAACCCAAACACCGAAGAGTTAAAAAAACAAAACCAAAACACCACCAAAAACTAACCAACCAACAACAACAACAAAAAAAACCCCAAAAAAATCCCAGCCCCCCAGAAGTTTCTCAGTGTCAGTTCACTTACTGTGCAATGCTAATATGACTTTAGGTGTATATGTATACAGGTAGATGAAGCAACAAAGCAAAGATACAGTGGAAGCTGTTTTTATTTTTCATTTAAAGACTTGTTCCTTCTGGTGCTCTGCTGTGATGGGCAGAGGGCAGGCCTGAGGGTCTCTGTAATATAATGCATATTACTTAAATTTCTGACCTGCAGTTTGAGGGGGGAAAAACACATATTATGATGACAAGGAGTTAATAAGTGTGAGCATGAAGCTTATAAAATCTTAGTGCAAGTGAAATCTGACTTACAAGATAGTGACCCAGGGGCCCGTGTGCTGCTCAATACGCTGCAATTTCAACAGCTAAGGATGGAGCAAGACTCCTGTGCTGCACCTCTACCCAGGTGTGTCTGGTGGTGGCGGGTGTCTCTCCACTCTTCTGATTGCAGCTTATTTGCAGCAAATGTTCAGAATGGTTAAACTGGTCCAGCTGTTACAAAGTAGTTCCTCCATGCTGTGTTTAAATGAAGAAAATTGAATAAAGCATTTTTTTTACCGTACTAAGTCACTTGTGTAGAGCGGTGCCAGGGAAGCTACAGAGCTGAGACCTGTTCTGCTCGAGTGAGGTCTGGTGGACACAGCACAAGAAGCACCAGAGACTTTGGGTATGGGCAGGTTTTTGTATTTATTACTATAGCTCGATTCCTTTATGCTGGTTCAGTGGTTTTGAGATGTATAGTTGAGGAAAGACACACTTGTACCTTCAGTTATAATGGAATAATTCAAGAAAAATTCAAGAAGCTATCTTGAATTTTACTGTAGCTCTAAAACAGTAGTTTGAGCTTCATTGAAAATTTATTTTTAAATCCGGATTACTTTGTCATCTACATTTTAATCCAAGCAGTAATGGGCCAGCCTGACATTAATTGTTTTAAAAATTGCTCTTCTTCATATTCCTGTTTTTAGTGTATTGACTCTTTTTTTTTTTTTTTAAAAAAAATCATACTATTTCCCTAGCACTGCTGAAATAACAGTGCCATGTTTGTAATTTGGGGAGTATGTTTCAGTTCAGTAGGCCTTGAGAAGTCTGAAGAGTGTTATCGCTCAACATATTCAGGTCTTTTATGAAATTTAAAATATAATAAATTACAGCTGTTTGTAGCTGTAAACCTTTCTTTGGAGTAAATTGGTGGGGAAAATCAACTAGTTTTCCACAATCTGACTTAATGTAAAGCATGGCCAGCATCCCTTTTGCTTACACTGGGGTCAGGGCAATCATTTTCAGTGTATTGCGCTACTTGACTACATAAGGAGCCATCCCGTCTAATCCAGTCCAGAGCGGGTCAGTAAATGATAAATTTTGTTTAGCTTGCAAGCATACTGATTTTCACAGTTCATTTACGGAAGAATCGTGCATCTCTGCGTTTGAAGACGCTCCATTTGTTGAAGTCGGTGTCTCTTGGCATTCCCAGTAAAATGTGTGAGATGAAAAATACTATTTTAATGGCATATTATTGTGGAGATATTTTACATGGAGAAACTGGGAATTAGGACTCATATGGTTGATGCAGAAACCATCATTTAGTTTTCCTGAATATAATCAAATGTTTTGATTTCATCCTGGTTTCTTAAAGCTTATTGCAGTGACCTGGGTGTGTGTCTGTCCTGCTGATTAAGATAGTCTGTTTCTAAAACCATGAACATGGTCTTTTTTTGCTACTACCCAAGCACTTGCTGGTGCCCTCACTGAGGGGAAGGGACAAGCATCAGGGTGACCTTGATGGAGATAGTAACCCTTTTGGTGGTCCTGGTCTTCTAGGTGCTGGACAGTAACGCTCTCCTGGGTGGTGGGACTGTGCATTGGTAGAACATACATGTGCAGTGTCACATGCAGTTTTTATATCAAAACCCCATGACTAAAATGTCAGCATTTACTGTGATGACTTCTTTCTTTATTTAAATGGTAACTTTTTTGGTGCTTGCTGCTACCAGTGTAGTGCAGGTCATTGCGTGTGCAAAGCCGAGGTTATGAGTGGGAGGAAAGCTCTCTTCAGCATCCTGGGTTATTTAACATCTCAGCCAAGCGTGTTGATGTAGGTTGTAAATGACAATAAAAAGAAAAGGCTGTATATGCATGTATGTTTTACTAGGGTAATTTATAAAGCAGAGTATAAGTTGGTAGCATTTCTCCTAGGTCACTGCTTGACCACCACTACCTCTTTCCCACTGAAGTGTGTTACACTCTGGGAACATGCTGCTGGACAATTAAATAATAAAAGTAAAATGTTTGTTGAACTTCTTAAAAATAAATGCCCTAAAGAAACCTAGCACAGTGATCAAGAGCTATTAGCATATGCACTATCACATATCTGTACGCACTTTGAGTCTTTCCCTTTCATTATTAAAATTAGTAGAGGACACTTTGTTCTTACCTTTAGTATTTCAAATCTGAGCATCCAAATGTTGTGGAAAATAGTGGTGAACACTAACTCAGTCCTTCAAAAGTGTTAAGGAAAAATACATTTATCTTTATGGTTATTCTGTTGAGTTTTCTGTCTACAGTTAAATAATTTGTTGCAGGAAATTAAATTGTTCATTGCAATAAGACAGACCAGAGGGTGCGTTTTAATAATTCTAAATAATTGCTGCAATCGATATACGATTTTAAAACAGCAGGATTTATAAATGTAATGGTATGAGTAGCGTAGCATATCGGTAATTATTGCGAATTATTGAAATACTGCAGGTTTGAAGGTGGGATTTTTCTGGCATTTCCACAGTTCTGGGAGAGAGCTGTGTTTAGTAAGCATCTTCCCTAACTCCTGTTGGCAGTGGTTGTCTCCTTGACCATATGTTTCTGTTTGAAAGCTTATGGTTAGCTGGTAAGGAGGATTTCTCTGGGCTGTGATGTCGTTTGAACCCAGGAGTAGATGCTTAGCAGTGATGCTAGAAGGAAATAGCACTTCTGCAGGTGGGGCAGGATCTCGAGGCTCTAATAGGAGCATTTCTCTCTTGCTATAAAGCAATTAAATCACCTTGTAGAGTTTCTTATTGTCACTTACCTAGCAGAAGATAGGGCTTCCTTAAAACAGCCTTGTTAAAGAGGTTAGTACTGTATTAACTAATTTGTTCCAACAGTGCTTTGCCTACTACGTCCCTCCATCCACTCTTCTCCACACCATTTCCTCTAAAATTTGGTCACTTGGAATACATCAAGGAGATGATAGTTGCAGAGAAACCAGAAGTGTATTAAAAGGAACAGCTGGTGCTCTTCGTTTCTTCTCTTGCTGCCAACCGTGGCTGGTGAGAAGGGCGAATCAAGGGCATGGTCACAGGAGGGAGGCTCTTCCCGTGAAGGCTGCCCTTCATCACAGCCTTTCAACTGCCCTGAGCATCCAGAATGATGTAAAAAGAGCCCTTTGCCAATCCAGCATGGTGGTGGGATGCCCCATTTCAAGCTGTGTGCTTCAGGCTGGGTATCAACCTTTTAATCTTTATGGCCTGGGTTTTTGTGGGGTTTTTTTTGGGTTTGGTTTTTGTGTTGTGGGGTTGGTTTGTGTTTTTTTTTGTTACAATGGAGTATATGCTTGAATAATTGCTAGGCCACTGTTCCCATTTGGAATTACAAGGGCACATTTATTATAAATGCTTGCCCTTGAAACATATGTGAACTTATTAAGCACTAACAATTTCTCTGTCACGTTGATCTGTACTGAATTTAAGTTTCACTTCATTGGTCCTTACAGTGGAATTGTTAACGATATCAGTTGTTTCCTTTTAACCTTGGGATTTAAGAATATATTCCCTTAGAGTTATTAAATGGCAATTGAAAGCATTTGTGCTACGTCATGGGGGGGATATATTTAAACATTGATTGATTGAAGTTACAACACGAGAGTAGCCTTGCCACCTTTGAAAGTCGCCTGCTAAGTAAGCCCTAGTTTTGAGCACCGGTACTGGCTTCTGGACCATTCAGCTCTGCATCTGGCTTTTTAGGAAAACTCCTAATGTTTTTGTACATGAATTGGCATTTGTTATATACCAGTGCTGGCTCCAGCTCTTTCCTTTCCATCTGTCCTAGTTTTTGCTTGTGTTGACTAAATACATCGAGCATGTTTTTTGACTGTACAGATAAATGTATGAAAATGATTATCTGCTTTGGGTAGTCTAGGTGGAAAGGATAGGGTTTGTAACTATTGTCTCCTCTCTTTTGTATGAGGGTGCATGTAAATATGTGAATCGAATCATCTGTTAGCGTAATGGCTTGTAAAGAGTAATGGACGTAATTTATTCAGGGTTTCTAAGTGCTTTCATGTAACTGTCTTTCCAATGAAGCTGAAACCACAAGATACAGGGAATTGAAGCTTTCCCCGAGACCACAGATCAAGCCAGTAGGCGAATATTAATATCGGACTATCTTTTTCCAAACATGCTTTTCCTATGTCTGGATCTTATGAACTGGACACTGTATGTAGTGGTTTAAATCAATGGCAAATGCTGCTGAGTGATATCTCCAGAAAGTTTAGTGGAAGCCTCGCTGGAGGCTGTTAGCAGTAAGTTGATCAACTTACAGCAGAGGAAAGGGGATCAACAGCTAAGTTAAGACAGACTCATAACTTGATTTTTTTCATGTTTGTTCCCATTCACAAGCAGAAATACTTGCCTTATTATCTATCAGTTAATCCACACATTAAAGTTAAAGGTTACATTTTATGGAAGCTCTGCTAGAAGTCATGCAGAGTATGATCTGTGTGTTTGGTTGTCGTTCCTTGTGTTTTCTTCTGTGGCTCTCTGTGGCCAACGTCATTTTAGTTTATGTAGCTGGAAAACTCTAGAAGTTAAAGGTGATGAGTCAGATATTTTGGGATCTTCAGGGAGGCAATTTGCCAAGTATCCCAGTCCAGCTTTTCAGGTAGATATGTGTGTTGAATGGAGAGGATGACTGCCTACTGCTCTAAGTTTGGGGTATGATCAGGATAATGTTTGCTATTCCCTAAAAATGAGATCCTGAATATTAAATTGAGTGTAACTACTGGAGTGGGAGTGAGTACCAGTGAATAGAAGTGGGGGAGAAATCTGTGTTGCTGTGTTTATGAATGAAATGAATGCTTAAAAGATGATGCAAATGAGCAAATGTGAAGAAATAAATACTTGGAATCCCTTTAAATGTTGAGTTCTGAAATATGCAGAAATGTTGGCATTGTGCTGTATAGGGTTGGTAAATGTTTATCTTGTGATCTACGTAATGCTACTTACAGCAGATTACTTCAAAGACATTAAGATTTCCTACAACCATGACTGTGAGTTTTTAACCCTTTTAAAAGAACTCACGCGTAGCTCACAAACTTTGCCAAGAGTTGTTTGGGTTGTTATTTCACCTCTGCAGATGGGGAGACTTGGAGAGGTGAAGGCAGGCACTGATGATCAGGGGTGCAGTCAGGGGTGTTGTAAATTCCTGAGGTTCACTGCGACTTGTTACCCATCCTTCCTCCCAGGGGAACACGGGAGAAAAACAGTGTGTTAATTACTCGTGTGATTATGAGTTGGTATCTGTAGGTAGAACAGGGACCGCTGCAGCACTTCATTTTAGTGCCAACTCTTTTCTACCAGCTTTCCTAAGAGCCTCTTATCCTCTGGCCAGACATGTCTAGTCACCTGGCAGGACATCCACACTTCCCTACAGACGGAGGAGGAGCTGAGGAGGGTGGCCAGGAGAGGCCCTTGGGTGTCCTCTGAGGGAGAGGTACAGCACAATGCTGAGCCTCTCTGCTAAACCATCTGCTGGGATTTTTCTTTCTTTCCTTTTTTTTTTGATGAAGCCTGAGAACATTAAAATGGAGAAGCGTTTGATTCTTCACTTGAAGTGAATTGATTTCTTTGTTTTATCTGTTCTTTAACCTGATTTAAACCAGACATACTAAAACAACTTTAACAGGGAGAGGTTTTATGTTTATCAGCCATATGGTATGCTGGGTTTTTAATGTATCAGTTTTTAGCTCTCACATTTTTATCTTAAGGATTTTTCTTACCTCTTTTTCCATTGAATTCTGAAGCAAGCTGCTGAGGTCAAGAGGTTGAAGATGATGCTGCCATATTAAAAAGGGGAGGGGAAAGAGTTTACAGTAAAAATAAGAGTTCTACCTAAAAATTTGCAAAATCCATTAGTTGAGGCTGAGTTGTGGTGGAAAATAAGCATTGCCACATGTGTTTTGGAGTTTTTCCTCACTTCAGTGATTCACAAGAAATAAGTTTGTCTCCTTTACGTGCAGTCATTGGTTTACAGGATAAAAAGCAAAGCTAAAGCTTGCAGAAGAGAAGGAGGGTAAACAAAACTCATTTAGCATCCAGGACGGAAAGAAATATGGTTAAGAATAGAGGTAATTTACTTAAATTATTTAATTCCTTCCAGGTTTGAAAGATGTTGGGGTAATGAGTAAAAACTTAAGAGGTGCCCAAGTGACTTCGCTGTCTCCAAGCTATAATCCTTAAGTTAAGGGAGACATACAGAGGATCAAGTCACCCATCCTCCGAATAAGGCTTTAATTTAGCCTGCGTCAGCTCTTTGCCGTTGTTCCTTGCAGGTCTGACAAATGGCTGTGCTGGCACCGCCTAAGGAGTGAATAAGTAGGTGACGGCACAGGCTAAATCAGCATTGCTGCTGAAAAACCATCTGTGTCACTGAACCCTCCAATTTCAAAGTGATTAATTCTTTTTTGGGGAAAACCAGAACTTGGGTTCTTAAGGCTTGTGGTCCTTCATGTGAGGTCTCCAACTGTGCAGTCCCTAGCATCTGTTTGAGCATTTAAGTGTACGTTTTTAGCAATGCACACTTCCTGCAGATAAAGATTTATTGATTCTACAGAGATGTTCTAGGTATTCATTAGGTTTATGGGCACATCATTAGTGGTGTATGAAAAGCCTCTATTTGTATACTGAACTCCTTTCACCAGAGAAAAATACATGTTTCTGTTGTTGCAGACTAAAGATCTTATTGTTAGGGTAGGGTTGGGTTGGGTGACACTTTACCTGGACCTGTACTTAGACCGGTGCTGGAGCCTGCAGAAGCCGTGGAGGCCGGAGCTGCTGCACGCAGCCCCGATGAGCTCTGCTGCTGTCATCGCACAGCTGCAATGGATGTGCACTTAAATGTCTTTTTCTTCTTGACAAGATAAAGGGCAGCAGCTGCTCATGTGTACAGCTTCTCCCATTCTTGGACATTTACTTGTTTGTCTATTTTCTACTCTTGACTAAGCAAGAGTTAGCTTTTGTCCCAGAAGTAGCCAAATTAATGTAAACTGGAGTTATTTTTCTCTTCTCCCTCCTTGCATTTGAGGGTCTGCCTTCTCACATAGTGCTGTTCTTGTTGCCTGTCTCGCATCTCTCCTGTTCTAAACATTCTGTTGACGTTTTAGTGGGAAAAAGCAGTGAAGCCTTACAGAGAACTGGCAAACAATTTGTGGAATCAAATACAATTACTGAAGTAGTTGCGTATATATGGTAGTTTTCCTTTTGTATGTTTAGCTTAATCTGTTTATAGATCTTGCAGTTTATCAATTTCTCACTGTAATTGTTGTAACTATTGGACTTTGAATCTTGTGTTGACTATCTTTGCTATTGTATTGCTAAAGAAAATAAAAATCTGTATGGCTCTGGTAAAGAGCTATTTTTCTAATGCTTTAAAAGCTGTCGTTTAGTCAGTCTACTTGAGCATTCTTTTTCCTCGATAACCTTAAAATGCAAACAGAAGAGGTGTTACGTCTAACCATGCTATTCTTCTGTGACTGTTACATGAAGAACAAGTAGGGTTTCCTCTCCTCCTCTGGAGAATAATGAAAGATTGTGGGGTTTGCTTGGTGTTTTGGTTTGTTTTAAGTTCTTCCCTGCCGTGTAACTGTGGTTTGCAAAACAAAATCCAGATAGAAAGTTCCAGTATTTCATCAGGTGCACTTGTAGACCAGAAAGCCCTTCCACAGATCTGTCCTTTTCCAAAACAGCTGAAATCAGTGTGCTTCTTGAAGATTGACTTTCCTCTTCAAAAGCACAGCCCCCAGGAGCCCCTGGTTGGATAGGCAAGTGGTCCCAGCCTCTCCAAGAACTGTCCCCTGTATATCTGCTGTGGTGAGTGCCATGCCCTGACCTTGTGTTTGACACCGCTGTTACGTTTCCTGTGGAAGTGGCGATGATGGCATTTGGTGCCTCTGCATAAGGCGCTGGGGTCCAGAAAAGGATCACGGCCTTTTCTCAGCTTTTTCTGTGTTTTCTTCGACAACTTCAAAGAGGAGTATAGTGTCTCTTTCATGTTTGTTATTCATTCAAGTCCCAGCTTTGATGCAATTTAATCAAGACTGGTTGTAAGACTTTAAGGTTTCGACCTTGTCTCTATCCTGTCCCAAGAATATTGTTGCCTAGATCCATTGTGGGTTGACTGGTTCATTTTGAGATGAAAAATCCTAACAACGTAAGTCTGTTTTCTGATTATAATAACTGCATTACTTTTACTCATTTCGACAAGTATTTCCAGATGACTGGAAAGCAGCTTCTTTGTAGCCAGGCTCCACTTAGAAACTGTGAAACAATCCCTTGCTCATACTGCCAAAGCTCAGAAGATGGGCTGACTATACAGATGTCCCATATCACGCAAGGGAACCGTTAAAGAGAAAAAGTATGGCACTTGCCTCCTCTACTAAAGTGTACCTAGCTTTTAGTGGGTGGGTGGTTTTTTTGAGTGGGGTTGGATTTTTTTGGCTTCTTGCATTGGTAAGAGGGCACAATGATGGTCCTTGAGGCATCTGTCCCAAGTGTAACTTAACTTGAAAACTGTTTTGATATCATTTGCTGAATGTACTCCAGAATTACGAAAGTTGTATAAGCTCCTTATCTGAAGCTAAGCAGCTTAAGGAAGTTGCAAAGCTCCACCACCTCATGCTTCCTGCTGTTGAGCTATTTTAACATACAATCTTCTCTTCCCCCAGCATCTGAACATCCTAATGTTACAGATTTTGATAACTTGCATAGTTAACTGCTCATGCCTTTACGTTATCCTCAAAGAACAAAAAGCTCCCAGACCTTTCACATAGTTGTGATTTTTGAAAAAAATAATCAGTAAAGCATAAAAAACTGATAGAAAACAGTAGTAAGGTTTGGTAAGATTAAACCTGAAGTTTTCTTTCATTCTGAGATGGACTTTTCATCGCTTAATGCAGAGTAGGCATGAGTTCTGGTCTGAGTCATTTGATCCCCTTAACTCCTCATCATGTATCTGCTGCCTTTCTGGGAACCTCAGATACTGTCGTGGTAGAAGTTTCCAGCTGCTCCTTGAAGCTTTTTACGCTATACTGTGAAAAGAATTGCATGTAAACCTCAAACATATAAATCGCTAGTAACATAGATGTACTTTCTCTTTTGTGTTCAAGGATGCTTTCTTTCCAGCAGATAACAGTCTACAGTGACATTTTTAAGAGAACCAGGCTTGGAATTTGTAGTTGATGCTTATGACATCACCTGGAAGGGGAAAATCACATTTTTTCTCTGCAGGTATCTTAGCAAAATAAGCAGAAGAAAATAATCTGCCTTATCCTTATGACCCTTTACAATACTGTAAAAACAAAAGAAAAAAAAAAAAAAGGGATATCTTCTCCCAGCCCTTGGTTCCCTGCAGCAGGGAGGGAACAATCAGCATTTCCACCATATTTTCAAAAAATTTAAAGTGCATCAGTCTGGGGAGTAAGCACTGCAGACAGTTAACTGTCTGCAATTCTAATTTAAATTTCCTTAAACTCTAAATTTGTAAGGATCCACATTTTTCTCTTCTGAAAGATTCAGCGACTTGTCCAATAAGCCTAATTAAGGTGGTAATGAACATATCATTCTCGGATTAATTTATCCCTGTACTTCCTGGGAAGTAGTATTACAGAGTGATTTGAACTAGCTAAATAGCATGTGTGAAAAGAATTTGTTTGAGGTACAAACAGGTATTGCAGCAGAGAGCTGATTTTCTTCTTTCTGTTTTTGCACAAAAGGAATGTTAATGTTGCAGTGATGTAACACGCATTTACACTTTACGTATATTAAATTTAACCCGTAATAGACGAGTAAAAATATGAAGTGTTACTTTGAACTGAGGGGCAGGAAAAAGTGCTAGTGTGTATTTTTCTTATCTTTTTGTTCCTAATCAGGTCAGGTGTTGCTTTGGCAGCAGAAATAACCATCAATTTCTTCCCGGTCATCTTAAGATTGCCTTTTGCCATCAGTCACTATCAGAGTCTCAGAGTTACCATGGAAAGTCACACCCAGAATTTGGGTGGATGTTCGGAGCGAATGGCCAATCCCGGTTATCTGGAGGAGGGCCTCTGGAGCCTGATGTGGTCTCTGTCTTGGCAGAGCTGGNACCATGGAAAGTCACACCCAGAATTTGGGTGGATGTTCGGAGCGAATGGCCAATCCCAGTTGTCTGGAGGAGGGTGCGACAAGCCTGATGTGGTCTCCGTCTTGGCAGAGCTGGTTCCTCCCTCTGCCTCCAGTAGCTACAAGCTGTGTCCTGCGGCGCTGGCTCCAGCCCCTGTTTACTTTATAAATGCAGGCAACTATGATTCTGGGCACGCTTGTTATTTGTGTTATTTATCTGGTTCCTTTGCGAATCCTCTGGAGTCCTGAGTGATGTATTATTCTGATAAATTCCACAAGTTTTCTCTGCGTTGTGTGGAGGACTGCTAAAAAAAATACAACACTTCTTTGTTTCATAGGGATATATTTTACATACCTTAGACTTTTCTAACTAAAAGATGCTGATCCTTCTAGAAACAAAATCCCAGCAAGGCTTTATCATCAATTGACAAAGTTCTGTTATGGTATTCTTCCTCTCCACTATGTCAAATATAGGTAGATCCAATTAATATTACAGGAATGTGAAAGAAGTCTTGAAAGCCCCCTTTAACATTAGGCTTTGAAAAATCCTGCTTCCAGGAGTCATTGTGTATGGTCAGGTGAATTTAATGCTCTTGTTAGTCAAAAAAGGCTCCAGAAGACTTTGTAGAATTAAAATTGCTTTTTATGAATTAAAAACATATGCATTGTAGGCACAGCTTCGAGTACTCTTGTGCAGGGTTTTCTGTAGATGAATTTATGCTTTGTTTTTGCTTTAATGCCACTTAAAGCCAGGCATACAATGTTCTTTAAGGCTCTGTTTCAGCATAAGTTCCAGTTTTCACCTTCCCTCTCCTGTACAATAAAGGATGCAGAGGCGTCCCAAATATTTTAGTAATTGCAGCATCTTTAATGCCATGTCATAGATCTGGCTATCTGAATTTCATCTGCGACTTAGAACAACTTCTCCCTGCTAGGAAGAATAAGAACCCATCTAAAATATGTGTTGAAACACATGTGTACACATTCTTCATAGAGGTTATTTCCTCTTCATGAGGGTAACCCCAGAAAAAACCGTGTGGAAACACTTGGAAGGTGTGAAGAGATGCTCCCCTAGGTCTTAAAGAATTAGGAAAAAGTATTAGGTAGGACTGTCCAGGAGCCTTTGCTCCTCTGGCTGTAGCACAGGAAAATACAAATTCGGTGACAGATTGAAGTTATGTAGTGTGTCTCTAGTGTAGCTGTTCATAAAGGATTTCTGTTGTTTTCTGGCATCTTCCTTCCTTTCCTGGTTGAAAACACAGGGATGTTCTTTAACTACAGAAAGTTTCCACTCAGTGCTTTAAAGAAGAGGTGATAGTGAGTCTTGCTAAAGGGAGTAAAGCAGCTTGACTGCTTGTAGCCCACTGTAAAGAAGGGCTGAGTTTTCTGGTTCAGTGGGTTTATTGGTTCTTAAAGAAATATGAATTTATTTAGTTTGAGGTCATTTCTGGAAATGCGCTTTCTCTTGGTCTGCAGTACATGATTAATAGTCAGAGCAACACCAAGTGCATTAAGACATGAAGTGAACCTTGGAAATCAAGAAGAAAAACAGCATCTTCTGGGGTCTGGGGCTTGTTGCTACTTTCCTGTTAGATGTGGTGGAAAAGAATTTTTCTTCTCTGAAGAAAAGGTGAAGTGGTATGCGGGAAGTGAAGCTTTTTGGTTAGCAAAGCTCCATGTGTAGGTTTGCTGAATCTGTATTTCAAACTTGCTTTGGCGCTATGAGTGACTTCAGAACAAGATGATTATTAGGATGAAATAAAACTCCTGAACCTCAAAAATTAAATGTGGGTTTGTTTCTGCATCTCCCTCCCAGCTGCAACCTCTGTGTGCTCTCTCTGTATGACTCTTCTGCAGGTTTGTTTTCCTGCCAGGGCATTTTGTATCGAGGTACTCTTAATACTTTACAAACCAATTAACCTCCCTCCCCATTTTCTTTGCCTTCCATGGTTTTCGAACCTCTGACAGACAGAGATTTCCTAATTGGGATTTAGTTCCTAAGTCAAGAAACTGACTTTTCAGTATGTTAGCTGTTCTTAGGTTCATCACCACTGAATGTTATATCAGTGTAGCTCTCTTCATTCCAGGTTTGTTTGTTTGTGGTGTCTTTTAAACCAAAGCTATCAAACTTATCCAGCAAAGCTAATGTAGTCTTTATCAACATCTAACCTTCTACTGATATTTAAAGAGATCTTGCAAAATAGTTCAAACACTGCTTTTTGTCAAGCCCCCCCTCCCCCTTTTTTTTTTTAGCCTGAAAGTAAGGGCTCATTTTGTGGGAAGGATAAAATAGGTGTTTCACAGTTGTTTGACTAACAAGTCTAGTGCTTTCTTTACTGCTTTTTGTGGCCATAGATAGCTGTGGTGGCATGCATTAATCTTGGGATAGACCCTAACATTCCTCTTTCAGTATCAATGGAAGAAAACTGAGTTGGAATTTAATCTCTGGTGCTCTGCTCTTCTCAAATTATGGTTTTATGCTGAGACTTAGTGTCCTACCTGGAGACATGAGTAACAATGATACCCAAATAATAATTACAATCTCTAAGTTATGCAAAACTGAGATTACTTGCTGTCATTTCATTGTGGCTCATGTTTTCTCCTTCTTCCCCTTTACTTTCCATCGTAGGAGTCTGGGTACTGTCCTCTTCCAGTGGTGAGTTAACGAAGCAAGCGTGTATTTAAACTAATGCTGGAATTAATTTCACAATAATGAAGTGGAGCAGGGGTGTGTGGGGCAAAACAGAGAGAGTGAGGAGTGGGAAGAGGTGGGGGAGTGTTATATTAAAGTAAAAACAGTAATTTAAAAAATCCATTTTCTGTGGTCTTAATAGTAACCGTAAAATGGTTTGATTCTGTTAAACAGTGCACTGTCACATGCAAACTAATCACCCATACTAATCAACTGAACATCTGTAATGGCTTTATCATATTCTCCAATGGGTATTGTTCTCCTTGCTAGTTCAGTTTAACTGTGTTTTTTTTTTTTCTGTTACAGTCTCACTTTGGGGTTAATATCTCTGCTAGTAGTTTGAAATTTGGCTGAAATGCAGTATTCAAGTTTTCGGGCAATATCTTATAGTTTCTTTTTTTATGAGAAAAAAAAGCTTTGCATAAAAATATTTGAGCATTTTATTTCTATTCATAAGAGAGGAAAGTCTCTTGGGCTGAATAACTTTTAAAGTGAAACTTCATAGACATCAATGCAGATTAAGCTGCCTTGGTCTCAAGTAAGAAATAGAAGGGAAAAAAAGTACTGAAATGGGTTCAGCTATAACCATTCAGCTGTGACTTTGAGCTTTTCTTTCCTTTCACATCAGTGCTCTATGCTGCAGGGGATTATTTTCTTGCATGTGACTTCGAGTGAGATAATCACAGACAGGATAGATTAAGGCTACCTGTGGCCATATCTCCTGAAGCTTGGTTCCTTGCTAAAATTGGGGAATTCTTCTATCTAGCTCCTCCATTCCCAGGCTATAGATATTTCAAAAGAATAAGAAAAAGCTGGTAAGACTGTATATAAAACGTAAATTTCGCACTTTTTACATTTTTGTTGTTTGGGGTTTTTTTTTCCTTCCCCCTTGTTTACCTTTGAAGCATCTATGCCATTTTGCCCCCTTGGTATCTTACTTGTTGGGAATTAATTTTTCTTTTCCAATTAAACAGAGACAATGCATCTCCTTACCCACTGCGTGTTGGCTGTCAGGCTGTAAACAAGTGCTGTGGCTGGAGCACATGGGGAAATGGGGCTGGTCCTGCAGCTTGCGGGGTAAGGGCTCAGCGTGGTACTGCGATGGCACATTCCCCCAGTGCTGCTTCTGTCCATTATCGTCATCCGTGTATGACAGTTTGAGTTATTCCCTGTGAGCAGCTGCCTTGATGTGGAGCACTGTGCATGGCCCAGCGTTACGCTCAGCTTTTCCACCACTGGAGGCAGTTTGAAGGATGCATTGGGCTCCAGAGCAGAAGACTCTCCGGAGGAGCCTGTCGCTGTTGTCTTCCCCACCCAAACTGCTCCGATTTGATTGAAATAGCAACTTAATGCTATGTAACTTGTGAATATTGGTTTAAAGACTGTTGTACTCGGAGATGTGTGCTGACCTTAAAAACAAGGATTTGCTGCTAGTTCGGTGATATATATGACACTTCACCCTCGCCCACTGTGGCAAAAACTGTAGATGTCCGATAGCTAAAGAAGAAACAACAAAGGATCCCCTCTGTTCACCTGCAGGCTTCCTCCTCTGCTTATCTGGCCATGGGGCAGAACACAAGGCTGTGGGGTCTGGCTTGGGTCAGCTTGCCTACAGGTCATCTCTTCTCCTTGGCTTGCTTCTGCTTGGAGGGACTAAAAAGAAACCTGTGTGTGAGGCTTATGGAAAAAAAGAGAAATTTTTCATCACCACTCATGTGGAGCAATGTGTCTCACCAACAAGTTTGCATCAATTTCATGTCGGTTTTGGTCTAGGGGGTTTCTCTCCTTGGTATATATAAAAAAAAAGAACAACAATTATAGGTGTGAATTTAATATTTTACTATTACACCATATGTGTTAGTGTACAAATGTGCCAGAGGACCCATGTAGAGGGAGAATCACCTGTCTCAGTCTTAGAATAGTTTGGGTTGGAAGGGACCTTTAAAGGCCATCTAGTCCAAGCCCCCTGGCATGAGCAGGGACATCCTCAACTAGATCAGGTTGCTCAAAGCCCCGTCCAACCTGACCGTGAATGTTTGCAGGAATGGGGCATCCACCACCTCTCTGGGCAACCCGGGCCAGTGTGTCTGCACCCTCAGTGTAAAAAAAAATTTCCTCCCTATGTCTGGTCTGAATCTCCCCTCTTTTAGTTTAAAGCCATTAACCCTCGTCCTCTTGCAGCAGGCCCTGCTAAAACGTTTGTCCCCATCTTTCCGGTAGGCCCCTTTACTGAAAGGCTGCAGTAAGGTCTCCCTGGAGCCTTCTCTTCTCCAGGCTGAACACAATACATGATTGTATTCCAGTCATGTAAGAAAATTACTTGTTTGGGTTTTTGATGTATTATCCTTTGTAATGACTCTTTACTAAGTTATATAAAAAGCTGAATTATTCGCTAAAACAGAACAAAACCAGCGCAGAAAGCCTGGCCATCAGACCTCTGGAGCGTACTGCAGGAAAGGCTGCACTTTCTCGCTCTGAGGAAATTGGCCAGGAAAGTCTGCATTAAAATGTATTATTAAAGCCTTTAAACTATGAAATCTTGGAGGCCTTTTGCATTTAAAAGCAAAGTTGAGTCCAAGCGGTTGTGGGAAGCCACAAGGCCTGCGGTGGTGGTCAGACGGGAGAGGTGCAGGTGGAGCCCAGGCACTTAGAGGCTCTCCTCCTCAAATCTCTCTTGGGATCGCTTTTTTCCTTGTCCTTTGGAAACAAAGAAGTAACTGTACTGCTCTTTCTGGAAAACGCCTGATTAATGCAATACATGGGTTGTGTTTTAAGTTTTGGTTAGGTGTTCTAGGTAATTAAAGAAGGCATGGTCATGTGCTGAGGATTTCTTGCCTTTATTATTTGTTATGGGTATGACAAAAATGCCATTAAAATTGAATAATTTTTCCTATAGGTACTAGAGCATTAATTTGAGACTTCTGGAGCAAGAGGATGAGAGGGAAGGGATTTTTCTGCAATTATCTGTTTAATATACATTATTAGACTTACATATATCTATCTCTTAGATATGTATAAATATATAGCTAGCTGTAAATACATGTGTGTATGTGTGTATATATACACAGCTAGCAACATGTTTTACTGTTTAACCTATAAAATCCGTACATAATTGAGTTTTTCAAGCTCAAAGTGTACTTATTGACTGTTTGTCAGCTATGAAGTTATTAAACACAGAATGCTTTATGGTATTTTCCAACCTAAATGAGTGCATGATTTTTTTTCATACGTTGCAGTTTAAATTCTCAGTGCAATGGGATTGAAATGTTAAGTTTCTGTACAGTTTCCTATAGTGAGAGAGACTAGAAAGACTAGAATGTACATTTTAATGAATATTTTTGGGAATAAGAGCAGCAATATTTGTTACAAGGAGCTTTGTAAATCAGAGTAACCTTATCAGGAAAAGGTTGAAAATCTATTCCAGGTAGCACACAGGGGCCTGTTAGTGTAAATTTTGGTGCGTTCTGGTGTTGAGAGGATTTCTGTGTTTGAGTTACACATGCTTTTGAGCTGCAACACCCTAACAGAGTAATATATTGTCAACACCTTTTAAGTGGATTGACTACATTGCTGTTTTGTTTGGTGGCATTTAATGGACTTTCTGTGGTTAGGATTTTTGTTCTGTTGTTTAATTTTTTAAATCTTTCAGTGTTGCAGAAGACTTTAAGAAATGCTTGGGGTTTGCATTGGTTTTTTTGGTTTGTTTTTTCAAGTGCTTGAAGACAGTCTGTTATTCTGTGGCATTTCTTTGCTCCCTAGATGCCTCAGTTTAGGTAAATGGAACTGCCTGAATTCCAGTTTCTGGGATTTGAAGCCTGTTCAAGGGTAGAACGAGTGTCACTTGTGCTATACCCTGATTTTTATGTAGATACTGCAGTTCTATATGGGAGAAATACAAGCAAGAACAACACATTCTGCCTGTAAAATGATATGTGAACTAGATGGTATTACTGTGGGCAATAGGATTATTGGAAATTCAGCAGTCTTTAAAATGTTGATGAAGAGAGAGCTGCTGACAAATTGCTGTAGGTAACCCCTGGAGCAAGGGTCAGCAAACCCTGATGAGCATTCCTGGGGGTTCCTGGCCAGGTGAGGCGATGCCCTGCGGGAGCTGGATGTTAATGCCAGCTGGGATAAGGCAAGATGTACAGATTAACTTTGTTCTGGCCAGGGAATATCAAAGTGAAATTATGTATGCAATGGAAAGGGGTGAGTTCTATATGGGCAACCATGCAGGATAAAAGAAGCTTTTGAAATTATGATTTGTAGGAGATGGAACCAAAGGTGTTTTGAAAGAAATACTGTATTATTTGTACCTCACCAGAGACCACTCTCCATACGTTAATACAAGGGCTTCTTACCTGGGAATGAGGAATGGCTAATAAAAGTACCCCTAACTGCCAAAGGTCAAGTCTTATTTTCAGAGACTAAGTGTTGGCTCATCAGCAGCATCTGTTGCCACCCCAAGGCTTGCTGTGCCAATGGTCAGCAAGTACTGCAGCAGCCCTGATGAGCTGGTAATGCAGATGCATTCATAGGCATCCGAGCTATGGAAATAGAAATCGGGTAGTCAGGTCCTCCCCTTTCCCCCCACTGCAGCTACACAAGATGTAGTTCATCCAACTCCATATTTGATTTCTTCCAATAGCTTTGATTTATTTTTCATAATTCTAGAGCCTTAGATTATTTTGAAGTGATTTGTGACATCTTGTCATCAGGGTTCAAAGAATTTCTGACCTCTGGAAGTACCTGTCTTGGAACGCCTGGTTGAAGGTGATGACCTGCATGTGTTATCAAAAGGGTGTCTGAAACTGGTAAGTTACAGGGAACAAGCCTGAGGCATACAAATTACAGGAATAGGGGCCTGAAAATAACAGAGGAAATACTTTATTTGTGACAGGTCACTCTTCTGGAAAAAAAAAAAAGGCTTTTTGAAGTTAGTTATTGGTTTGAAATATTGTTATTCCAAGAAAGGAAGAATTAATGGACAGAGTGTAGGTCGTGCCATCAAGGGGGTATTGCAATTTTAACATCACAGTACGTTAATCATGAGGTTTTAAAATGCAAGAGGCTGTTGCGCTGACGTTCTGTAGCATGGGTTGGGAGGGCATTTAATAATCTGCTGAAGTACAGAGGAATGATCTGTATAACAGTAATAAATGGAGGTATTTAAAGTAGCAGCAGAAGTTAGCTTTTGGCGATTACTGAATATGAATATATATGTATTTTTAAATTTTAATAACACTTGTAGGGCATTTCAAACTATTCTTTGTGCTAAATAGACAAGATTCCTGATTAATATAGGTAAATAATTTTTATCAAGAAGTTGCAGCTTGAAAATTTTGGTACGCTGTAAAAACTCCCTTTCCTCCTGTATGATTTGGAAGTACAATTTTGATACTGAAGATCAGATTTTTTTTACTTGGAAGCTGGAAATGCACTTGGTGGTAACTAGGGCGTACACAGTCTGTGTGCAGATGAACACTGCAGCAAACCTACAAGTTTGCTCCTCGGGGCTCGAGAGCCATCGCTCGGCAGCAAGGACAGAATCCGCACTTGCATCGCTATCGGGACCATCCTCTTTCCACTTGAAATCAAATGTCTTGGCTGATGTCTGTGTGGTTAATATTGTCATAGCAGGTGTTTTGTTTAATAGGTGTCTTAACGCTGTTTCTTCTGTGAGTAGGTGTCCTGTTTGTTTTTAATACTAGCAGCTTCTGTAACTAAAACTTTTCAAAATAATGTATTAAGAAAACAAATTACTTATGTTTGGTTTTTTTTTTCTGATAAACTGATTAATAGCAAGCCATGACTGGCTGGACAGAAAAAGCAAACAGTATGGAGACAAGTTTTAAGGTCTCAAGAGTGAACTTTTAACCAAATCTGCTTTGTCTCATGGACTTTATTTACCAACGTGTGGGTGATTCCTGAAGTAATGTAGAAAAGAGCAATATAATTCGCTTTTAATTTAATATCTATATTTTGAATTTGACAAATTAACCTACTCTATTAGTGTAATACCTTCATTATATTAACACCAAATATTTTAGTTTTTAATACAGTAACTAAACATATCATCAAACTTGATTGACTGTGTTCAGAATAGGTCTTCTATGTATGTTGGGTCTGGAGTTACTATTGCTTAAAAGACTTACTAATTTTAAATTGTCTCACATAATTGATTAAATTGAAAGAGTTAAAAGATTCTGGTAAACATTCCCGTGTAAACTTAGGGGAAAATGCAAAGCTGGTTCTTTTGTGAAGCATTCCCATGGGCGTCCTAAAATTGATTGAGGTGGGCTGTCTCCACAGGTAGTGCAAAGCGAAGACCTCTGGCTAGATTTTTAAGAGGCTCTTAGTTTGTTGATTCAGAGTTGTAGAAGGTGGTGGTAGGATTCCTGAGGACTTTAAGACAAGTGCCATTCCTTCATTATCTTCTTTTTGCAACTTCACTGCTTTTGTTGATGTGGAATAACCCCCTGTGGTAAAAGGCTCAGGTGAGTTACCGCCTTCTTTAGTGGTTATAGCTCTTAAATGGAAGAACTGCAGATACAGAGGTCAGTTGGTATATTCAGAGGGGATCTCAATGTCATGACGAGTAAGAGGTATAAAGTAGAGATGCTCTGTGACACGGTGGAAAGGTTAGTATACAGGGAGAGTGGGCATTCAGTTATTACAAATGGTCTTTGTTCTGGTGGGAAAAGGAGGGACTAGTGACAAAGTGTAGGGCTAGGGAAGGTGGTCTGTAAACCAGAACCACCTGTGTGGTCCACGCACGGGTGAGATTTAGATCAAGTCCAAAGGATGGATGGGCAGGTGAAACGGGACTGTGGCTGCAAGAGTCAATAAATGCAGTGAGACAAGAGAAGTTGTAATAAAACTCTCTACAGAACACTTGCTGGTTCTTCTATTTTAAGGTTTTGTAAATTAATTTTGTTTAAAACAATGCTTTTAACTAAGTCTCTGCTAATGACACACAGGAGATTACTTTAATCCTACTTAGTGCTTGGTAATGGGGAAGTTTCTCTAAAACTTTCTTCCTCCTTTTTGCGCTTACAGTCCAACTTCATCAGGATGATTTGTCTATTGTTGGTATCCCTGTAGGGATAGGAAGGCTGAGGAAGAGCCACAGGCAGCCTCACAACTGCTACCTGCAAAGGCTGCTTCCTAATGAGTGGTGCTACCATGCAGCTGTGGAACAAAGATCTAATGAGACCCCAAAGGAGTCAGAGCAACCACGAATTTCCTTGGAGCACCATTTTAAGCTTTTCAGTGGAACAAGCTACAGTATTGCTTAGTGGGTTTTTCAACTCTATTCTTTGTCAGGCTTCTTTAGCTTTTAACTGGTCAATTCTTATTTATTTACAGTCTTTCAGGTCTATTAAATGTATTTGCCTTTCTTTCAGAAGTATGCTGCCAGTACTGGCTCTGTAATATTCAGTAGTTCCTCTGCATTTTGTTTTTTCAGCCTTCCCAATCTCTAAATTGCTCGAATATCTCAATCTGTAGATTTGCCTGTTGGATGATGTCAGACTTGAATTACCTACTTCCATCACTTGAAGGAAATACCTTCTGGGCTCTCATTTTGAGCTGGCACCATGTCTGCATCAATGGAACAAATAACAGATATAAACTTGATTTAAAAATGAAAAAAGTAAAATTATGGTCAACTCTGGCATTGGATAGGTCTGCCTTTGACTTGATTCTTCCGTACACCTTTAGCACTTAGACTTGGATTCATCTCAACAGAGACAGAGCCCAGTGAACTGGGCTGTCTTGGTATTGAAGCAAAGTCTAGAGATTAGCTAGTATTAAGGAAAGACTAGCTTAATAAATTACATGCAAACATAGTACTTTTGTAGATTTTGTTGTATTTTGCATTTTCAAAGCCTACAATTGTAGTGTCTTTGACAGAATTATTTTTTTTTACTGAGCGTAAACTGCACACTTACTTTTCCAAAGCTAGAATATTTTCATGATGGCACTGGTTCCCATCAGTCTTGTAATATGGACTATATGAGACAGAGGCTTGGTTCAGTGGTGTGGAAGATAAGAGTCCACCATGAAGGTATTCCTTATTGAAACAAAGTATATTAGGTAATTTTTCAGAGCAAGTAATTTAATTTGAGGGAAATGAGAAATAGATAATTTCATTTTTTTCCCCAAAAATTAGAAATGGGCTTGTTCAAGTTGTTGAGGTGTATTCCACACTAATCAGTGCATCTTGTTTTTATGATGCCCCGTGGACATGACTTTATCATTAACTAGAGTGTTAATCTCATAATTCATCAAGATGGGATTGTAATAATTCTTTCCCTTTGCAAAGACAGGCTGACCTCTAGTGTCAGTACATCAGTTTATTTTCTGTTTTGTGGTCTGTGATCAATACAGAAAAATAAGTTCTCTGTCTCCTGAGTTCCAGGAATTCCTGATTAATTTAGATTCTGTGACGCTACAAATTCCTCCAGCTCAAACTCAAAGTTTAGCTTGAACTTGTCAGCCAGATCTGACAAGTTCCATTTCTATATATAGAAATAAAAATTCCACCTTTGGGGAACTACTGCTTTTTACACTTGGTGCTGGGTAGTAAAAATTAAGGTCAGTGAATAAAATTACTGACTCTTGAACCTTTCCCAAACTTTCTATTTCTTTCAGACTTTCTTATCCATCACTTGCTATATTACATGATCTGAAAGTTCATAGGTTTTGGAAAGCTAATTTTTGAAGGAAGAAAAATCAAGTTGATTATTTTTTTTTCCCCCATATGTGTGTGCTTTCATCCTACATAATCTGTTTGGCTGGTGTTTGTTTTTTTTTTCTCCCTGATCCTGTGGTTGTCTTCAACAGAATTTTCAGAGGAACTCTTGAGAATTGATTTATCTCTCAGTCAAAGAAATGCATAGTAAAGAAATTAAATCTGTTGCTTTTTCCAGGTGTGTTTGCTCCACTTCACAAGTTTGCTTTCTTACTGTTTTGAAATATCTTTGGTTTCTCCTGAAACCGGAGCTCTATCTAATACTAGAAAGCTTTCTAATTTAAAAAATATATTTCTTTCTATGAGTATTAATTTCTATTTATTTCTGTGGGTATTACTCTCCTTGTTTCTTTCCATCTCTTCCAACCACAGCAGGTGCTGCTTGCCTTTATTCTTTCTAGCTTTTACATACAAAGTGTTGAATTTCTGTGGAGGTAATTTAAGTCAATTTATCTCCAAAAGCACCAAAATGATGTTGTGGATCTGCCCCTTTGGTTCTGCAAAAGGAGGGGGAGGTAAAATTATTCTTTGCTATCTATATTACATTACTCTCCATTTGTAAGACATATTTGAAACATTACAATCAAATGGCAAGGAGCTGGGACCTTTTGTTTTGTACTCTTCCTCTCTTCTTTCTGAATGTGGATGATCTGAAAAGCAGCCAGGTTATCTAGAAGATTTGAAGGTGACAAAGATGCTCAGTGTTGTCATCTGACTTTGAATCCCTGCATTGGCAGTGAATAGCTTTGATGCAGATGATTTCCATGTGCTAGATAATGGGAATACATATATTATGAAAAGTAACTCCCTACAGCCTGTCTAATATAATGGATTTTTGTCTGTTACCTGTGAATGGGATCTAATTTTCAGATTAATACTACTTTATTTTTTTTTTTTAAGTGCAGTAAAGCTGAGCTGCAGTGGTACTGAATACTTGATTTCTGGAGCAATTTCAAAGCAACAAGCTTTCTGCAGCAACAAATATTCACTGAGGGTCTGTGAACAGCCAAAAAACATCCTCTGAGTTGGCAGAGGTGACCTCAGTGCTGCAGGGAGAGGGCAGGGAGCTCATGGTGGGGCTCGTGCTTCGCAACCCTTCGTGTACCTATCATGAGCATACTGAGATGGTGGCAGCAGGGAAAACCTGCTTTTAGCTGCTTTTCTTTAATGGGAAGGCTATTGCTCAACAATGAACTGAGGAAAATCTTCAAGAATTTTATACTTTGGTGTCTGCTTGGTGTTAAATATGAATTTGCATCTTCCTTTTTAAAGAACTGACCTGTTATTGAGCATAAGGATATGTTTATTTGGCTTCAAGCTATAAATCTGAACACTACTAAGTGTCGTGTATTAAAAACGAAATTTGGAGTATTCAAGAATAGATCCTGGATTAGCAAAATCTTACAGAACAGAGAGAAAATGAAGCATTTAAGGTAATTTAAATCTTACAAAGTTAGCTAGCCAGTAACTACCATTCTTAGATATTCAAATTTATTAAAATATAATGCAGGCAGAGGTTGAGATGTATTTTTATGATTTCATACGCACACACAGAACTCTTCAATTTTTTTTAGCTTCTACCAAATCACTTTTTTTTCTGGCCTGAAATGGATCTATCATGTTCTGCTTTGCCCAGAGCACTTAAAGAACAAAATCAAATTAATTTAGCTTTTCTATCAGGGTTTTTTTAAATTCCTTGTAAGACTGCAAGAAAGCTGACATATAAGAGCGACCTACTTTAGTATTCCTACTCCACCTCCTCCCCTTCCTTTCCTTCCAGCTATCCTCACTTCTCAGGAAAAATGTTACAGCTATAAAATCACTAGGTTCCATGGGCTGGGATGGTGATGCTCAGGCAGGATTTAGGATTGCAGCCCAAAACTGGGGGTGTCCTGAGTGCTCCTGTGCCAGGCTGGGGTGGCACTGGCACAGCCGTGGCTTCTGATGGCTGTGGGAGCAGTTGGTCCTTAAGCAGCATGGCCGGGGCTGTGTCCTGGGTGGACGTCTGGTTGTCCTGCCTCTGGTCTGGGGCTGCCCATGGATAACCTTCCTTAGGGGAAGGATTTGCAGGTGGAGTTTGGAAACACAGGGCAGGGAATGACCGGTACCTATTACTTGATAGAAATGTGTGGGTTTGATTCTGCTTTTTTTTATGTTGTAGACAAACATGATGATGGTACGGAGGAGAGGATACTGCTGTCAGCTGATAGCTGATACCTGCGTGAGCTGGGATCGCAGGATGGGAAAAGATACAGATCTTGTGGCAAAGGTTCATGCGATGTCTTTTGGGGGAGATTAAATTCTCCTAGTGAATCACAGGGTGGGGATGTATCAGAGGGGACCCTCTGTATGGTCTCTTTTTCTGGGGTGCTTGGCTTGAAATTCAGACGCCTGATGTACAGAAGTATTAGAAATTTGTAGTTGTAACGTGAAATACAGTCAACGTGAAAAAAACCACGTCCCAGCATCTCAGATTTGGCTCCTCAGAATAATTGGTTGCTTTCTTGACCTTAATATTTCTGTGTATTGATCTGTAGACTAATTCCAGAAGGAGCCATTTGGTCTGGTCTGTGTACTGCAGAAACTCAAGTTTTGCCCAGCTGCCCTTCCTCTGAAGAAAGAGGATGCTGTGGAAGTGACACATGCAAAATATAAAGGCCACAGTTGTCATACAACTTTAAAAAAATTACTGTAAAGTCTTTTTTTTGGTTTGTTTTTTTTTTTTTTTTAGGAAAAACTAGAAGTAAAATGACAACGTCATACCCAGGTTAGTAGACCTTGGTAAACTGTTTGTCATCTAGCCAGTAACGCAGCTAGAAATGGAAGCTAGCAAATTAGTTCATAGCATGTCATTACACCTGATGCACTTGAGTGTGACATGCTCACTGGTGTGTGTTTCGGTTGCTAGATCTTCCTCTTTAGATTTCTACAATGCTGTTACGCATATCAAGTACAGATCTAGTATGGAAAACAAACAGAAAACAAACATGGGTTAGACATGGCTTTAATTAAATCAGTTATTGCACATGTTCAGATTGTTGCGAGCACAGTGTACACAAGGCAAGTGCAATGCAAGCTGTTATTGTAACAAATGCGTTAAACTACTGTGCTTTGCGTGTGATTGCATCTCATGTACTCCCTCTTCCTTTAAAACTACTGTTTCTTCCAAATAAACAAATGCTGGAGATTGGTGAGAAGCAGGAACTACAAAATCAACTTACCCGGCAGCTCTGCTCCTGCTGCAACACCTCGTATACGTACCTAGATGTGATACATGCGCGTACCCTTCTTTTGAGGGTTAAGTCACAGAAAGAAAGAGGAACGTTAGAGGATCTGTCAACTTTGTATTTATTAAAAAGTGTATTAAGGAGGAACCTGGTTCTTAGGGATCATCACGGGTTTCATTTTTATGTTTGTTCTTTTAACAGGTTAAAACTTGCCACCTGGAAGACTGAACATACAGTTCACCTGAGCCTGAACCAGAATTACTGAATTTAGGTGCCTGAAGATGCTGCTGCTGTGGAAACAGCTGTTCCTGGTATCATTTGTTGGCTGTCTCGGAGGTAACAATATACAATAATCTCTAACTTTCAGTTTAGAGCTGCATGTAAATCCCCATATTCCAGGTTTGAACTGCACTTGAGGAATAGACCCACAGAGGCTCAGAAATGCAGATGTCACAGAGTTTAGAAACCAAGCATGCAATACATGTCTTAAATAATACAAAGTATTAACAGAGAAAGAATGGAAATAACCTTTTTCCTCCAAAGTTGCTACTTGGGGCTATGCTTTCAAAGCAGGCAGAAGATACTTGAATGAATTAAGGATGTTGTTAGTAGTGCATGCATCGTAGATATGCTCATTTAATAGCTGCAATATGTATTTTTCTTTAAGTGGAAACTTTAAATTCTTGCTGTTATTTGGGATGACTGCTGAAGCTTTTGTCAAAACTTTGTTTACTTTAGAATGGGTTTATTCATGAGGAGTAGCACTATGTTATCACTGCACCAGTTCGGCAGTTCAGAGGTTTGCTTTGCTTATGCCACCAGACAATAACCCAGCTAATTCTCAGTGTTTGGAACTTGGGCTGCTTTTCAGGTCATCTCTCTCCTGCCACGTTAGCTCTTCTGAGTCATTTTCTTTACCTTATCGAGGTCAATGCTCATAGCAGCAGAAGTATCTCGCTTTTCTTGGGGATCTCTTTGTTCAGCATGAATTCTGCTTGAGCATCCCTAGTAATGCCAGGGTGCATGTGAGGGGGAGAACAGGCCCCTGTTCTGTCCTCGGGGTTGACTCTTGGTGATTTTTGTGCACGTTGGCATCGCCAGGGTTGCAAAGAGCAGGCACAGCTGATGGTGCCCAAATTACCTGTGTGCATGCTCTACAGAACGGTCGGGGCTACTTTGGGAAGGAGGGTAGTATATATGCACATGCTTTAATTGAAACATGTACATCAAGTGGTTTGTAGCCTGGGTCTGTTGTGAATAGTTGTGTTTTCTTTGCAACAATTCTAACGCAGGGATGGATAGAGAGAGACCTTGATGCTGTGGCTTGCCTGTGCAGTCACCCAGCTGTGATTGCTGACTGTGATACTGCAGTGTCTGCTGTGCCATCCTCTTCTCTCATCCCCCTTCCTCCTGTAACTGGTGCTCATGTTCTGGCTGCCCTCAGGGGGATTGAATTCCTGCATGAGGTGTACAGAAAAATAGCTGTGAGTAAGGTGTATGGATTTAGCTTTATATGGGGACTCAGAAGGCCAGGATTTGCTTGTGGCTTAGTCGAAAACTTTGAAGAAAGGGAAGCCATGTTGTTAAATGAGTCTGTAAAGTGAAAGGTGCTAATAATCTCTATCAAATCCAAATGTGTTTCTGGAGAAAAAGAAAATCCCAAGAGACTTAAAAATATAAATTATTTTTCCTGCAGGACTACTTTACAGATTGCTTTCTGAAAGAGGTCTTGGGCATTTCTGACACTGAAACAATCATACAAGACTTAGACAGAATTATTGGTTGAAATAGAGGGGCTTTGCTTTTCTCTCCTGTAAACTGCTGGGAGAAAAGCTACCTTTTTTAAAAATACTTTTGAGTAGATACTGTCTTGCTACTTGGGTCCATGCTTTCCCTGTGTCAGTCTGGCCGATCCCACTGTTCTGGCATAAGCCATATAATAAGTGTGACTGCCTTTGAGTCCGTGGAAATCCCAAACCACTGAGGGAGAAGGTGGCAGGTAGCTGTTTCCCTGCAGGAAGATTAGGGGGTAGTGTTTTGTGGCATTGCTCAATGCTGCTCTTGCACTTTGAGCTCTTCTGTTTCAGTAGGCAATGTGTGCAGCAGCAGTGCTGCGCAGGGCAGGAGGGTGCAGTTGTGAGCATCCTGCATTAGCTAGAGCTAAAAGTGGAGCCGTCCCAGCCAGGGCTGTTCCTGTCTTTTTGGGCTGCATCTGGAAATACCTGAAGTTGAAAACGTGCTTGTAATCTTGAAATGACTTGAAGGATGTAAGTGCGCTCTCTGTAACGCCTACCGCTAAGTTTCTGTTATCGTTGGAGTTACGTGTAAGGGTGATTAGCCGCTGCCGCTTCTGAAATGGCAGAATTTGACATTATAAATGTGAGCATAATGACTCATTGTTGCAGAACGTATGGATGTACTTCTGAATCTCTCGTAAGTAATTTTGGGTTTCTGCTGACTGTCCAGTACAGTTGTTATTCAAAGGAGATATATTATTTGTTAATTAAAACATAGACTAAGCCAAACCATTTTTAAAAATAAGTGATTAGTTGATGTAATGAATGATACTGTGGGGAGGAAAAAAAGAGGTAAAATCCAACCATTAAAAATAATTAGCTACTTAAATATTTTGCAAAGTGTAGTCTTTCTGGTCTTGATCTGCTGGGTATTGTTTGTTATATTTACACTGCAATACTTAACTAAAGTGTATGAGTAACTTTCATGCAATAAATCACTTGTATTGGTGACTGGCATCATGCATATTTGTAGTAGAAGGAATTGATTTCACTATGTTCACAGTTATGTTAATGTTAGATGAGTATTGATGCTAAAAAACCCCAACCAACCAATCCTTTTTTTTAATTTGTTAAAAATAATTTCTTCCTGTAAGGTTTTTCAGTTGATACAAGGTAAGGAAGATAAGGACTAATAACTTGATCTTACTGTAGTTTTTGGTTACATTTATACAATTTAATAGTTATCCTTTGAATCCTAACAGATACCTGATATACAACTAGTATAAGAGCAGAAGGCTAAAATATCCCAATACTTCATTCACAGATAACATGCAGTAAAATGTTCTTTTGAAAAACAACAGTCATTTTACCCTTATTGAAGTTGTATCTTTTTAAACTGCAAAGCGTGCAAATCTTCTGGATTGATGTGTTGAATTTAAATATGCTCTTTTTTTAAGTAGAAAAAACTTTTGAGGTAATACACGAGGTAACATTCAGATCCAGGAGGGTAGCTAACTCTTACATGGCACAGGGTTCTCCTGGTCTCCCAGGTACTGCTGATGTGTTATGAGCAGTAAGATGGAGAAGGCTGTAAACATCATCGATTTGAGTCTTGCAAACAAATACTTTGAGTATGAACTGCAACATCTGTAGAACTAGTGGTGTGACACCCTCAAAGCTTCATTCAGATCCCTTTGACCTTGGCAGTGGTTCGTGTGGAGAAGTACATAACCTCCTTCTACAAGGATGAAAGATCTCACCCATCTGTTGAAGGACTTTTTTATCCTTTAATCTCTCTTATGTTTTTATTTCATGTCATCTCAGTTCTTTTGGGTAATATTTAAAAGCAACTTAGATGAAAGCAAATTTTGTTTCTACTGCCTATGAATAAGGGTGGCCTTAAGGATTCAGGATGAATGGGAAGGTTTCTTATGTTAAACCGTATTAACACCAGGTCTACCAAATGACTTGCTGGAAAAAAATCTAGTAATAAATGTTTGGTTCTATGCAAATATAACCGCAGAAAGAGATAGTATGAAAGGGATGATGTTCACTGCAAATTCATCAATTTGCATCTCAAATGAAGTTCAATATTTTCAATAGTGAAGTTGGCATTGACTGCCAGTGAGTTTGCTAATAGAGAAATGTTTGTTACTCAGCTAATTACTCTACTAGTAAAATAATTTCTAATGACCATTGCAGTAACAAGGAAAATGTTGTTAGTATTTTGAAGTGCAAATTATTCTGGTCTTGTGTAAGACTGTCATATTTCTGTGTTCATCCTGCTAACCCTTCTCTGCATCTGATTCAGTTCATCTCTCTTCAATTAAGGTACATCCCCAATGTCAGTTTGGTAGTCATGGGGAGCTGGTAGAATGGAGGACTAGCAAGAAGTCAAGCAATGAGCTATTTTTCACATTGCCAAAAGCCAGATGTTTGATGGAGCAGGATTGCTTGGAAGCTTTGAGCACTCCTAATTGATCTATATCCCTGACTTAATGTTATTATATTGCTGTCATTGAGAATGTTGCTTGGAGTTACGGTCAGCACTTGCAGAGACAAGAGTCTGAGTCAGATGTAACTCGCTGAACGGCCTGAATTGAGCATTTCCAGCTGCCTAACCCACCTCACTCAACTCCGCAGAAAGTCTCAATCCTGACGTACAGTTCTGCTGTGTGGAGACTGGGCATGTGTTTAGTGCTGATGTTACCAGTTTGCTTCAATTGCTTGACTGTTATTAGTAGACCTTTGGAACAGCGTGCTTCGAAAATCCACTTAGGAATCCTGTAGTTGAGTTTATTTCAAGACAGATTTCAGTAAGAGCACACTGTGAATGTAAAACAAGTTGTTAAACAGTTTTGAGAATATTACTTTTAACCTATCATTAAGATAGATCAGCAGGTATTCTGACTCTACAGAAAACAATTTTTCTTGTTTTCTGCCTATAAGCAAAAAGACAGTTCTCTCAAGACGTGTGTGCAGTTCAGTGTTATGAAATAATATCACAACTACAGAAATGGAGATGCTGCTGATCTTGGCTTATAAACTGTGACGCTCTCTGTCCTTGCAGATAATGTATTTCAAACTGGTTCCCTTTGTGCAGTGTCCTATATTGAATTGCTTTTTGTTTATCCTGTGTGAATCTTCACAGTTCATCAAAGTGGGGATGTAAGAGTATCTAATGAAAAAAATAAAAGGCCCTTGGGTTTTTGTTTATTGATGTATGCTTATATCTCTATGACTAATGATCCTGCAGTCTTTTTGTCCATTTACCTAAGGGAGCAAAAAGATGATTATTTAGCATTAAATACATATATATGGAGTTTCAAAACATCTACCTTGTTAGGAAAGGAATTTCAAAACATACTTTAATATTATTATGTTTAAATTACTCTGAAGAACAACTTCAAAGATAAAAATGAATAAAATATGCAAAACAACATGAACAGTTAAAGTGCAAAACTAAGCCATGATTCGTGGTGAAGTCATAATTTGATTCCAGGTGTGTTACAGCTTCTCCTGATAAACTTGCACCCCTTCCGAGTGACCCAGCTGATTTCACTTGCTCGTCGGGTGAACTGGATAGGAGTTCCTTTATTTCCAGTGTGCCGGAGTGTAAGCATGCTGCAGAGCATGATGCGCTGCTATTGCAATGGCTGGTGAATATGGTGAACGTCTAAGATAATTAAGGTAAACACCTATCGCACAAGTGTGTAAACTGCTTCTCTGCAGTTCGCATGGCAGCTGGCGTTTCTCACCACTCTTGCTAATTCTGGCTTCCCTTCCCTGCTGCGGTTTATTGCGCTGCTCGGCTGGAGAGGAGTAAGCTCTGTGGGGAGTGCTGCCTCCATCAGCCCCAGCTGGCACGAGTGCTGTGCATTTGCTCACCCAGCCTTTCACAGCAGCACCCGTGCGAGCACAGGCATTAGTTTCTGTTGCTTTCTCATAATTTTCTACTGTTTTCAGCTGTTTTTATACTGCTAAAACAGACTGCTCTGTTCTTCCTGGAAAGGTATCTTTTTAAAATTTCTCCTGAAAATTAAGAGGAAAAACAGCTTTTGAAGGATGTTTGAAGGGCAAAGAAAGCTGTGAATAAATAGAAAGTTCAAAGAAATGAAAGAAGGAGAACTGTGTGTGTAAATGCATGGAATTTTTGTTCTTCAAGAGATGAAAAGTCACATTTCAAACAACGTGTCCAGGGCAAGACCTGTAGAATCCACTTGGTAGAATCCACTTGGACTAACTTTGCTAAGCTTCTGACTTGTTGCCACTACGAATGGTGTCTCCTAACACTGTCCTGACTGCACTTTATCTAAATAGGCCAGAACAAAAAATTACTATTAAACTTACTTTGTCCTCCAGCCGTTACAAGCCTTGGCTAAAAAAAAAAAATAAAATAATCTATTGAAACATACAGAAACTATTTGGACATTGAAGCCTGGTCCCTGTTCTGTTCCTTTACACTGAAATTTGCCAACAGGGAGGTTTTCCTTCTAATTCCTTATTTAATAGTCCATTTGAGTTTAAGACTAGATCATGTTGTATGTATTTCTTTGTCAATTCAGGTGTGTTCTTTGTTTTCATTTTTGATAACTTTTTTTTTCTACGTCTAATACAGAAAAACCTCTCTTAAACCCTCGGGCTCAGCGATGTCATGTATCGGATCCACAGCTCTCCTCTTTATTAGTATTAAGTTTAGGAGACTTTTGAAATTGGAAGGCACGATTCTGTTTTTTTCCAAAAAGCATGAAAACAAACCTTCCATGTCCTTACTGATTTATTGTTGCTATTAAGTCATGCCATGAGGAAAGTACAAATATCCTCTTCAAAGGAGAAGCTTGGTTCTTCACACCTGGAATACCATTTTATGAGGTGGTGGGTGACTGGCTTGCTCGGATCTCAGTCATGCTCCTGTTTTGACCCCACATCTTCTGTCCTGTATTGATTTGGAGAGGCAAAAAGAGGATCCTACTGAACACAGTGTTGTATGGGTCTGATTTTTAATATCATTGCACTTGCCCTGGATCCCAAATATCAGGATCCTGTAAGATGGGTGAGATGAGTGAACAATACTCTTGTTCATTCTGGCATCCGCTATAATTGTAGACAGGTGTGAATTTTTGTCAAATCCTCACTAGCCAGCTGATTTGGAAAGCCAGTGCTTTTTTCATGTACCAGGTTTACAGACACACTAGTATGTGTGTTTTCCCATCAGTCTGGGGTATAGTGGTGTGGCTGGGTTTTTTTGGGAGTGCTGCTGTAGGATCTGAGCACGGTAATGAACATAGTCCCAACCCATGCTACCTTGCATTTACATGTGCAGTCTGTCTGTCTGAGAGCTGCCTCTCGCCCAATATCCACAGGTGCATCTGTTATCTTCCTCTTGGTATGGGCTTATGTAGTGAGATTTGTTTCCTTGTGGCTAAATATCTTTTGAAGGCACAAGAGTGCTTTTTGGTTTTTTTGGCCTCACTATTTCTTGAGAACAAGGGGTGTACCAAACATCAACATGTTGTTGATTTAATGTAGATGAGGAAATAACTCGTGTGTTTCTGGTGAATTCCTGTATTGAAACTAATCCCATGTAGGAGTATATTTGCAGTCATAAATGTGTAATTCTTAGCGTAGGCTTCTTGGACGTTGGCAGAATGCCAACAATACATTTTGCTGAGCAAAACAGATATAGCTCTTAGAAACTTGCAATAATTTTGATTTAGTCTTCAGTGAGGAGTTTCTGTATGGGTCAGAATCCACTCATAGAAAAAAAATAAATAGCTATCATCACTTACTACTATGACACTGCTCTTGTTAAAATTCAGTTTTCGTTAAGAGTTACAGCATTCAGACAGAGCCAGTCTGTATCTTAATGCATAATGGTTTTGCATATTAATAGTAATATCCTTTTTGCACATTATAGTTATAATGTTAAAATGAATCTATGCCAATAGTGGCTGTCAGAGTTGTTTAGTTTGGATTGTGTGTAGATTGCTAACAAGATTCAGTACACTGACAGAAAATTCTATTTGCTTATTGAATTAGTTGCAAAATGAGGAAGCAGTCTTAGGGTTCTGCTGTTCTAGGAATTGTTTGATGTCGCGGGTGCTTCATACAGATCTGGTATCAGAAAACAGAATTGCTGCTGTAAATCTGAAACGGCAAACATTGTGGCTATCCCTTTGCACTTAAACCCAACATACTATGAAGCCTGACTACTCCTCTGTTGTGGTGAACAAAGGATACAGTAAAGAACCCAGTAGGTAAGCTTTGGGAGGCAAGAAACTTGCCCTGCTGCAGGCATCTATTGCCTATAAACTGCCAGATGGTGGTGGCTTATTGGAGACCCAGTTTCACCTCTTGCTGTGAACCAGTGTAAATCTTGCCCCCGCCTTTCTGCTGCAGCTCTTGCTTTTAATACAGCTATAGTCTTCTTGTACACTTGTGCTTAGCATTGCGAGCTTTTCTGTTTTCAGCCTGCCAATGGAGCGCACGCATTTCGAGAGAAGCTTTATAGGTCTTGTTTTCATTTTTTGTCAATATTGCCGTAAGAAGGTGAGCAGCAACAGAGTGATGGTAATCCGTTCACATGGAATTGAGGGAATAAATATAGTTGTCTTCATCTGGATCCCCTGTTTTTTCTTGTTAGCTACATATAAACCTGGGGCGGTCCCAGTCAATGAAGAGACTGGCATTGACTTAAAGTAGTTTCTCCAAGTTCAGTGGATTTACAGAATCCGCATTTTGATGGTGCATTTTGATGGTGGGCATACTCTATCAGTTACAACATTTAATTCCTTAAGTGTAGAAAGTGCTGTGATACTAAAACTCTTTTCAAAGGCAGACCTTAAATACCTCTGAAGAGTCTCATCTGTTTCTACTTCATCTTCCAAGCTGGAGAAAACCTTCTCTTGAAAAGCAGCTACTTTGTGCTGTCTAACCTTAAAGCTGAGTCCTCACCTCCAAACAATTAATGCTTCATTTAAACAAGAAAAATGCTGTCTTTGTCTTCTTTAATTAAACTTATCGCAGATTTTATGACTTTTGAATGGAGAAATTTTGGCTAGCGGCAATTCTAATTTTTACATAAATTGCTGAGAAGAAATTTTCAAGTGTTTTATCCTGCAATAAAATTTTGTTATTGCAAACATTACTGAGTATGAAAGCTGTACATCTGTATTTACACAGTTCTTCTGCCTAGTGCAGTTTAAAATGCAGTACAATAGTGCAAGTAGTTCCAGTGGGGGGGGTTTTGTTCTTTGGGTTTTTTTTTTCTTCCGTAAAAGATCATGGGAGCTTGGGTGCATTGAATAGTAACCAATAACGGAATACTTACTCAAATCTACAGCCTAAATATTTATTAAATAACAATGGCGATAACACCCAGTGCCTTAGGACTTCTGTTTGCTCAGTTTGGTAGATAGATCATTGCCTGGTATTTAGTATATGGTTATTTATTTGTTATTGACTTCGGTCTCCTGTCTCAGACACCTTGAAGACAGTAGCTTTTGAAGGTACATAGCTGTTGCTTAGCACGTAGCTTGCCTGCCACGTGATGAGGGTAGGATAGGAGTCTCTCCAGAGCTGTTTTTTGCATTACCATGGCCCAACATTGACAACTCTGAGTTCCAGAAGAAGTGAGGTCTTGGAAGTTGTTGCCAGACAGCTGGCTTCCACCCAACATCAGGCAGCCCTCCCCTCCTGTCCTGAGGTGGTAGGAGGGGGCACTAGGAGCTACCTCCAGGAGAGGCTGTCATCTGCTCTCCACATGCTGGGATCCCTCTTTCTTCTCTCTTAAAGCATCAGCTTATCTCTTTTTCCCTGTCCCCCAGCAGCAGCTATTAAAGTCATTCTCCTTTACTTGCCAGGCTGTCCCTACTGAAGAGATAAAAGCTTAGAGTTTGGCTGGTTTGCCTTTCTTCTGCTGGTTTGTGTAATGAAATGAAGATAAAGCTTTCACTCATTACCTGAATAGCCATCCTATTGTTTCTTCTGCTTTTTGCTATCAAAACTGGAGAGAGGTATCCCAGGCTTGCTGTTCAGCTGTCTTCATTGATTAAACTACCTTCTGAAGTATCTATCATTGCCTGTTGCTGAAGAATAAATGATGACCAAGATGGATGAGTAATCTCATCTAGTGTGATGATTCCCGGGGTTTTGGGTACTACCTTTGAGCTTCTATTTCTTACCTACGAGAGATTAGTGGTGCTTGTTGCTTTATGAAATCACTGCTTTATGAAGGCTGGAGATCTGCAGGTGCTATAGAAATACCAAGGCTGGCAAGGGGAAACCCTTTTCTCTGCAAGGAGAAAGGTAAAAGACATTGAGGAGGGAACACAGGGGAAAGGACTTTGAGAAGTTTGCTGTGCAGAACATAAGCTGTATCAGCCCCTTACTTGGGCAGCTCAGGACACTTGGGGGGGGAAAAAAAACCCAACATATTAAAGTGGTTGTGAATGACAGTTGAAAAACAGGGAAGTTACAGTGCGGTTGAAGTCTAAAGCTGAATAATTTGGCAGATGTTCATGAAAACAACAGAACTGAGAATAAATACTTTATTTTGTATTTAAAAAGCCTTCTAGAAGAAACTGTTCTGATTTTGTTCTTGTTCTTAATAACCATGTTCAAAATAAATGCTTTAGATTTTTAATTTTTGGTAATATTGAATACACGGCTGCTAGCCTCTTGGACAAAAGCTTGATTTTTGCCATAATTAACCTTTCCGTTTCTTGTTTAATAACAAATGAGATAATATTAGCCTTTAACTTTTCCAATACAGGATGTATATATCAGTGTTGAGATTTCAAGGATCAGTATTTATCAGGGATCAGAACACAATTTTTGCACTTGGTTTTCAGTAAAAAATAACACAAAGTTGGAAAGCAAAAGCTTAACCTCAACCATATTACTATACATGTTTGAAAACCTAAGCAAATAAAAGCTCATTTATATTCTTGTCTGATTAGCACAATCAGAACTTATTGATGCTAAAATGAACCAAATTTCCATAACTATAAACAGAATATTAAAATATAGCTGTTTAATGTCGCATGATGTTTTTTCCTTCTTGGATGGAACAAATACGACTTTCTTGGTGACTTTTTAGGAGTCTTGCAACAAAGTCAAAAGCAATTCAAACACATGCCTTTTGACAGGAAAGTAGACCTTTTTCTAGACAAGTGCTGCTTCCTTTCTTGGAGGAAAAAGCAGAAGATGACACATAGGTGAATGTGTTTGTGCGTGGTTATCCTTTACTCTTGCACAGTCGAGCGTCAGATGTTCAGGGACTGCAAACTCAGTGGAAAAACATGTGAACATAGGAACTGGATTATTTGAACCAGCCACTGGAAGTATTTGTAGTATTTTAATACAAAAGAGTAGAAGAGAAAGCCTTAGTGAAGAAAGGGAGGTGTGGAGTAACTTTATGAAATAGTACACAGTAAGAAACTCACAGAATGGTGGGGGTTGGAAGGGACCTTCGGAGATCATCCAGTCCAGCCCCCCTGCCAGAGCAGGTTCACCTAGAGCAGGTTGGACAGGAAAGCATCCAGACCAGTTTTGAATATCTCCAGAGAAGGAGACTCCACAACCTCTCTAGGCAGCCTGTTTCAATGCTCTGCCACCCTCGACTGAAGCCACCTGGATGTTTCCCTGCGGCATAAAATGAGAAACCTGGAATCGCCTAATGCAAAGAGCACAGGGCGGTGGGTTTTAAGGAGACCTGGGTTCAAATTGTGATGGCTATGACCTTGTGCAGGTGACTTGGAAGTTTCCATTCCAATTGCCAGGAAAAAGCATGATGAACCTTGCAAGGGTCTATGTGAAAAGAGTCACAAACTGGAGACTTTGTGCATTGTTCTAAATACACACTGGTGTTTGTTCCCATCTCGTGTCCTTTTGTTAAGAAGTACCAAGTGTGAGGAATCGGTGGATTAGCATCACTTTTGTTAAGCAGAGGCAGTAGAGTATGTCAGGAGCTTATTTTAAATAAGCAGAAATCGTAACTCCTGTGCTGCTCCTCCACCATTGCAGACTGGAGAGGCTGGAAATGCCACCGTGTCCCCAGTGAACTGCGAGTCACACCTTGCACACAAGGCGCGTACTTTGCGAAATAATTCAGCGCCTCCCCGGGTGCTCTGCAGCAAGAGGCAAAGGACTGCGAAGTAAAATGTAGCATTTGTTTGCCTTTGGCAGTGGTTGTGCAATGAGAACTTCAAAATGTTTTAAACCTGAATTAAAAGCAGCACAATTTGCATAGTCAAGGGTAATTAGTGTATATTTTATCCTGGTTCCTCATACAACTATTTATAATTCTGAAAGCAATTTAGAAAATCCCTAAATAGTTCAATGTTGGGTTCAGGTAAGGATTCCCCTATACTTCAGAGGTATCAGATAAAGGTACTGCTATTGGTAAACAAATGGGTGGCAAATTTAATGACATTGAAGGTAACAGGTGAATTGTGATGCTCACAGCCTTAGTACCAGACACAGGACTTGATTCACATTGATGTGGACGTACCCTAACATAAATCTTGCAATGGCACCTTCAAGGAACTTCAAATCTGCTCCTTGGTCATTTTTAGGAGGCCTTTGCATAGCTTGGAAGAGCTAAAGTGGACATAAGAACCAGTCTTTAAAAGCTCTGCTAGCTTCTTTAGCTAGTTCACTCCGGATTAATTTCTGGTCTTTATGTTGCCAGAGGTCATCCATCGGTAGAGATTTTGAGTCAGGTCAAGGTTTCATCACATTTCTCATTTTTAAGGTTCTCTGTGTAGGGAAATCATATGGTGTGTTATTTAATGAGTCAGCTATGGGGATACGTAATGGGAGGAAATAAGTTTTCTCTGCATTTTTTCAGACTGTGAAGAAACACTTATCCTGTATCAACAGCTTAAAAATGGGATGGTTTCATTCCTTTCTGTGATGTTTTGTGCTAGGTGGAAAGCGATTCCAGTAAGCTATGATAAGAGCCAGAGTTTTTTGAGATAAACTACTGACACTAATGGTGCCTTGACTTTTTGGGGAGAGGGAGCGGTGTGACAGTTCTTTCTGCCTTCAAAAATTATAAAAATTGCCTTTTGCAGCTGTGGAAAAAATTAAATCTGAATTTGCTTACTAGTCTATGTAAAATTTTATTGCAGACCATAGACTGTGGTTTAAAAAAAAATTACGTGGCTGAACCTATTTTTTATATATATATTGTATATAAAATCTAAAGATTCATGTCAAATTCTGGATCTACATCCCTAGCATTGATGTAGAGTGGACATATTTCAGCTTTTACAAGAGTTTACAAGTGTGTGGCAGTAGTGAGCACCATAGTGGAAAATATTACTTCTAATTCTTTTTTTTTTTTAAAGTTTTTGGGATCTTAACTTGAATTATTGTGTTCTATAAATAGTATCTGAAGGGAAGATGAAATTACATAAAAGCATAGACTAAATAAGGGAGAAAAAGCAGTTGTTGCGAAACATAACCTTATCAGCTGGGGTGGCAGTTTCAATTCCATTTGAGTTCTCTCCAGTTCTCATCCTTTTTATGTTGGATTAAGTAACAGGTTTTGTCTCATTCCTATAGCAACCTTATCTCTTTTTATTTAAATCTGTTTGTCTCTTACTATCTTTCAAAGCTATCTTTCAAAGCTTTCATGTGAATGGCTTGTGAAGGAGAGGAGTATGGTGAGCAGAGAGAGCAGAGACTTTCTGGCATAGGAAATAAGGGAAAGAATATTTTTGGATATATTAAAAAAAAAAAAATCCAATTTTTTTTTACCTAGAGCTATTTATTGCATCATTTTTTAGTGTTGTTTTTTCATGAGGACTAAAGTTTTCACACTGTTTTAGTAAGTTGTCTGTCCAAAACTTCTTGAAAAAGTTTGAAAGCCAACCTACACGCCCATCCAAAAATACACTGAATGACCTGCAACATTGTGGCTTATATGACTTAAGAAAAGTGCCACTGTCAGTGAAGGTAGGTCTTAACTTGGCGTGATTTTGTGCCTCATGTAACTTGAAATCTCTTAAGAGAAAGTTGGGTGCAAGCAGAGGTTTGGCTGGGTGCTGTGTTGGTCCCTGACTTTGTGTCCAGCCCTTCTGCCCTGTCGGTCCGCGACCAGTGGCCCACAGCTCCTCAGCTGGGAATGTCCTGACCTGGGAGGGTCTTTGAATCCTCTGTATCACGGGGATGAGGCCCCACGTCAGGGTTTGCACAAAACCACTTTGTGCAAAAGGCTTCACGTCCTCTCTTGCTTGCATCTGCTTGCTGGTTTAAGGCATTAAATGAGGTTGGAAAAAGCAGCTGTTGCTTCATCTCTGTACATCTTTTTCTCGTATTAAATATTTCACTTGATTGGACCTGCTTAATATAATAAGTGCCTGAACTGAAGTGCAATGGAAGATAGTTATGTAAATTGATCTGAATCAGAATTTTTCTTCCTTAGCTGGAATGGTGATAATTTAACTGTCTGCTACCTCAGTCCTGATGACTGCATCTTGCTGAGAACCAGAGCTGCAACCGCTGCCGGCGGTGTTAGTACTGACGCGAAGAAATAAGGATCTTCTGGAACTGCAGTCTTGCATGCGCCGTGTTGGTCACCTGCTTTTGGTTGTCCACCACCTTGTATTAGATACTGCCAGAGTCCTGCTGAGAGCGGCTTTGCTGCCAAACTTTCTGCATGCATTCGAAGCATATTTATTGTCCATAGGTGAGGAATGGGCTATTTATTTATTAGCCCATTCATGTTTCATCCTCATAATCCACCTTGTTAATTTCCCTAATAGCTATCTACGTTTTGACAATACTTATTTTTGACTTAAACATTAGTTTTGTGAACTTGGATATTCTTTGGAGGGCAATAACTTGCTGAAATTATGTAGTGCATGTACAGTCTAGTTCTTACATTATAAGTGGGTTTTTTATGGGTTTGGTGGTGGGGCTTGGGGGGGTTTCTGGATTATTTTTTTTTTAAGGATTTTAAAACCTGAAAGTTTTTAAAATTTAATCTTTTTAAAAGGTTAAAACAATATGTTCCATTATATTTTTAGATATTTAGACTTTTTGCCTAAGTTCTGAAATGTTTTTAGCAGGAGCCTTTTGAAGTGCTAGCTTTGCTTCTGTAGGTGTAAGAATTTTTATAACTAACAATTTTGGTGTTTCCTGCCCTCCGCCCCCGCCTGGTAAAGCTCTAAACAACAAACGCTTTCATTTTAATTCTTGCAGACTTTTTTTTTGAGTGGTGACTTTCCTTGCACTTCAGGACTGTTCTTAAACCTCTGGTGTATGGCTTACTGGGGAAAACGGAGCTTATATTCACTGAAAAATCAAAGTAAGTCATTGCTAGAGAAAGAATTTCAGCCCTTGTTTTGTTTGTCAGAATTACCCAAATGGGATCTTGTTAGTCCATTTAGCATACTACAGATAATATTAAGATAATACTTAAAGACATCTACATTACATTAATAGCACATTAAGGGCCTGATCTAAAGCCCATTGAAGTTGATAGGAATGTTCAGTAGGAATTTTATCCTTTCATCTTTCAACTGTAGTTTTACAACTTCCAAAATCAAACATAAAAAAACTTTTCAGTCAACATAAACACATCTGTGTTATCTGTGTTGTACTTCACCCTTCATGGCTAATAAAACTATTGGATTTGGAGCCCCGTTGGACTGAAACAAATACTTAAAATAATAATTCTGAATGCATTTTACAGCAACAAGTTCTGAAATAGGAAAAAATTATGTTGCTAAAAGGTGTATAACAAGTGCAGTTGTCTTGTGATGTACCAAATTATACTAACACTCAATGAATATGTAAATATATAGTAAGTTCTAACTGTAAGTTACCCACGGCTGCAACACAACAAATGTCAGATTTAGGCAGGATTGAGAATAGCTGTTTAAATGTCTTCACTGTTTATGTTCTTAGTTTAAATGTACTTTTTCAGGGCTCCGATTTGCTGCCAACCTGCCTACTTTGCTTCCTGGTGTTTATTGTCAGTATAGCTCCTTGCTAAGCAAAGGCTTAGCATAACTAAATACTGAAGCGATGGAACTCGCAGAACTACTTGTATTACACTGCATTGCTTCTGTCTTTATTTTTGTATCGATAATGTATTTACGTAAGTGTTTCTAGTAGAATATGGTAGTGAGCGGTGACAGAGAGCACAGGCTGTGAATTGTGGGGAGTCTCATTTAATAACCAAGGAAATTCTCACTACTTATGAGGAGAGATGCAGTACCTGCTTTTTATTTTCCTGTTATTGCCTCTCAGCCCTGCACAGTGAGAGATCTTCTTTCTTTTTTATGAAACTGTATTTTTTCAGCCCATGGCTTTTTATTAAATTGTAGTTAACAATATACTTTTGAGGATTACATCACCCTACGCAGAGCAATTTGGTTTAGGCTGGAGATCAATCTGCACATAAAGCATCTGTCACTTAATGATTCTGCTTAGATAACAACGAAAAGATTTGAGGTCCCACTGTGTTTTGGGGTTTTTCTCCTTATGTACATGTTTCCATCTATTAAAGTATCTTCAGTAGCACTGGAATTTTATTTGTTTTTATAAACGGAGTAGCAGAAGCACAGGTAGGTATTTCTGGGCAGTTGTTTTTCTCCACTCCCGCAGCTTCTGTTGTTGAATGGTCTGATGCTGAATTTATTAATCTATGCAGTTGCTTGCTCAGGTGTAATCCCTTGTTCAGCCACATTTATTCATCCACTGAAGGATATGCACATTGGTACATCATAGCATATTAAAGGTTTACTGCCGCCTGCCACAGCTGTCGTCTCTTTGACCCTTCAGTAAACTAACAGTCTTCCACATAATTTTGCTTTCATTCAAGTGTAATGCCATTACTGCAGAGGCAGACAGAATGCAATTCTCTAAAGATCTTGTTTCGTTCCCTTCTCTTCCAAGGAGGTTAATGTGCTCAAATGATCCCTGCATTTTCTTTTTTCGCTCTCTTGCTGCAAGAAGAGCAAAGAAGAAAGTGCTCTGGATAATCTGTTTGCACTGGCTTCTGGAGGATGGAGCAAACTGGAAAGATGAACTCCCCAGTTAGCTGGAAGGCCTTTTTACCACTTGAATTTCAAATACTTTCATTTGTTTCCTTAGCACTTCTATTTTTGTAGCTTTTTACTAAAAGGTTATACAGATTTTTATTTTTTTTTTTTTTTTGCTGATACTGCTCAGCATGGAAATAAGCAAGTCAAAACCTCTTTACCCAGAACCAGCTAAACCCCGTTAAAATGTTAATGACGTATGGGAATATCTTAAGGCTTAAGTTTTTAATCAGTGCCTTGTCCGTAGACATTTGCCACATACAAGTGGTACCATTTCAAAAAACAAACAACCTCCCCCCCCTCAACTTCATATTAATGTTTGCATTATATTAGCGCTTTGCAGACGGTGTGGATGGCCTTGTGATCTTGCAGAGCTGATGGAGAGAACGAGAGCTGGTAGTTGATGGGCTGAAACTGGTGTCTGGGGACATCTATTCCAAACCCCGGCATGTAAGGCGGCAGCTGTCATGTCATCGAGTGGGGTTTCTCTTTATGAACTTGTCATCATTGTAATGTCTGATGACTTGTATTTGCCTAATGCTTTTATATTGATTACTTCTACTGTACGTAATAGTATTTTACCCAGTAATTAGGTTAAACAATCAAATGAGTCAGTGATTTGTTGGGTTTCTTGGTTGAGAGACTGGTTCTGCACTGCCACAGCTTCTGATCTGCTCTCTGGACTCCTGTTTGCGATTTGCCAGTGAGCTTCAGCAATCGCTCCCCGAGTACCAAAGTGTATGATATGATGCTTGTGATTATTAATAATCTGATATTAACAGTTTTGCACCTCTTTCTGAACTTTTTGAACCTCTGATTTCTTAATACGTATCTTTTTTCTGGTTTTATTTCATATTCTTTTCAGAAGAATTTTGTTGAATGCTCAGCTTCTTTGGTTAACAAAATCTAGCATTTTTCTCCTTAGCATTTCATCACTTCAGCTCTTAATCTATGCTACTCTTATTTGCCATTTCATCTTTGTGTGTAACTGTTTTGTTCACTTCCATTTAAAAGTAACTATAGCCTCTCTTTAAGCCAGTTTTTGTTATCCATCCTGTATTTTTCTTTCTCCTAGCTTTTCTTATGGGAATTCAGTGGAATTACTGTCTTGTTTCTTTTAGAAGCCTTTTTGCCTCACGATAAATCCTTCTTTACTGGAAAAAACTTGTCTAGAGATTCTGATCTTTATGTCCAAACTGTGGGACCTAAACGTACTTCCAGATTCCCGTATTTACTGACTCCATGGTGAGGGTAAAAGCGATTTCTCGCATCCCAGTGTCCATGAGAAGGTGATGTAGGTCTAGAGGCTGGAAAAGGGCCGCTACGCATCGCAACTGTTTTCAGTTAAAAGCAAGACACTCGGGCACACCGTGGTACTTGTGTGCCACACACCCTGAATTGCATTGATTTGTCACTGTATAAGGTGTCTAAGTAGATCAAGTTAGAGGGAGTTCTTATCACAAATCATTGCTTTGTGTAATGAATTTAATTTATTCCAAGTCATGCTTGCAAGAGTCTCCTGTTCTTTCTACAGACGTCGCAGTATCAGACGCCAATTCATTCTGAGCGAGCCCAAGTGCAATTTTATCTTCTATTTACCCCTCTGGTTAATTGCGTAACGATTATTGTTCCTGCTTTTATAAACCAAAACATGGGATTTGTTATCTGCATGAGGATTATACTGCTTGTTTTTTAAATGTCTGTTATATCTGGGTCAGAGCAATGATTAATATTGGAAGAGAGGTTTTGTAACCAGACTGAAGCTCCGGTACGTGTCCTGAAAAGGCCATTCTGATTTTATAGAGGATGTGAGGGGCAGAAGTAGATGTGTGACAGAGCAAAGGAAATTTTGGTTTAATTGCAGTGGGTAGACTTTGTCTATAGTTCCAGCCACTGATGAGTGTGTATTTGTGTAGCTGGTAGAAACACAGCAGTTCTTTAGTAAGATAAAAGGTAGTGTTTATAGTACTTTAGACTTGAAAATAAGCTGTGCCACAGGTTATTCACGTCTTACTAAGATGAAAGATCAGAAGAAACTGTTAGATGATCTGTTTTGATCTCCTGAATATCACAATACAGTTCTACTCTGTAACCCCAGTATTAAACCCTTATCCAGTATGTAGTAACTTATCGCTGCTTCTGAACTGTCCGCAGTTTTAGTTCTAACTTGAGTTCACCTGGCTCCAGCCTACTTAAGAATTGATACCAGGAGAAACTCCTGTGAAAACGCGATAGGAAAGTGAGCAGGCAGCATGCTGCTGTGAAACCAGCGCCAGCCTTGCAGGGGACGGCGGTGGTTACTCCTCTGGTATGTCTTCACTCTGCTCTAAATGATTTCTTTTATTGACTGCTGCTAGCCCGTTGATAGGGGGGTACAAGTGTTAAAGTTGCTTACAGTGAAAACGTATTTCAACGTAGATCAGTAGAACTGCTGCAGCGAGTCTCGCTGCGCGCGTTGGAGCGACTGCAAGGATCTCTGCTCATCAGGTTTCCTTAAACGAGCGACCGGGAGCGTGAAGTCCGTGCTCAGCAGGAGCTGCTCTGCACTCAGTGCCTGCTGCAGCTCACCCTAGTTGCAAAATAATTTGACACCTTCCACATTCAGACTCTCAAACTAATTAAATATACTCAGCAGCACTTGAGGGTAGGAGAGGTTTCTAGATAAGACAAGCAACTGGCTGCTCTAATAGCAGGAAACGCTGGCACGAATCATCGGCTCCCCGTACTGAGCAGCTCCAAAATGAGGCCAGATGGCCTTGAGATGGTCTTTAGGCTGTTTTGGTTGAATTGATTCTTAGTCTTTGTCTTTGACATTTAAGAAACGACTCCATCATCTCCTGCTCCCTGAAGCTTCCCAGGTTCCCTGCGGCATCTCCTCCCTGTACCTGAGGTATAGGCAAGAAAATGCCTTTCTGGGTTTTCCCCTACACATGAAGAGTTACCAAGAGTATGCCCAAACTCTTGATTGCTCCCCATGTTTGCCATTTGTTGCTGTTTGTCTGTAAGGCTCAGCAAAGGGAGTCTGGCACTGCTGTTGAGATGAGTCGGTCTGTCTGGAGTTCAGACCCTGGCAGGGAATACTGTGAATTTCCTCTGGATTAAAAGAAAAAGGAGGAGATAGAGGAATTTGATTAATTGTAATGAATATCATAGTCATAATTAAGGGGTAAGGGGCTGGCAGAATGAGTTTTATGAGACTGCAGATAAAGGTATTTTAAGAAAAGTTGAGGAATTTGCTTCTCCTGAGTGTTGGTAAGGGTTGAGGAGACTGGAACTGGTGGGGAAGCAAGGACTGAAGAGGAAGCCATCGAGGAGAAGGAGGGGACAAGCACAAGGGTGTGTGAGGAATGACAGAAACATGCAGGAACTGCATCTCGGGGTATATCATCCTAGACCCCGTGAGAGACCATGGCATTGGGACTGGGGCTCTCTGGAGCCGGTGGTTTCAGTCTGGGTGGCAGCTTCATGGGACCTGGGTTTGTGACCTTCCTGGTGGCTCCCAGCCCAAGCCCTCGGTGCTGAAATATTACTGTTATGGGTTTTTCTCTTGGCCAGTATTTGTGATCTTAGGCAACCTTAGTTCTGGCATTTTCTAACTCCAAATAGAGTTTGCAACCTCAGTATGTTCATTTAATTTTACTAGGGACTACAGGGTAATATATTTGCGCAAGAATATTGAATTAGATTATGCAGTTTTTTAGCTTTTGATTAAATAATTTTTTTAAGAACTTGTGCCTGTGCACAGGTTGGAGATATGGCTTCAAGGGAAACTTTATTATTTGGCTTTCATCTGTAGTATTCAAGAAATGTGTCTGTCGTTTGGACTGCACAATGTCCTGTCTCCTAGAGATTAAGTTAGATTTCTTTACTTTTTTGCATTTTTATGTGAAGCTGGCAATTTTTTATTGTTTTAAACATCTCCACCGTCAGCATCAAAATGATGTGGGTTTTCTTTTAGTTTTTCTGCCTTATCTGCAGTAGAAAATACAAGTTTTGCTTGTCAGCTGCAACTGACATCATGGCAAGAAATGCATTTCACTGCATCCCTGTTCCCTGAAGTCTGTAAGAAAGTAACTACAGACCATCTGCCTTAGCCACTTTTAGCTACTGTAAAGGAAATGAACAAAATATATTCTGGTTTGCTTTGATGTGCTCCTGAACATCCATTAAGGTACAACTTTAGTGTTGCTGTATGGTGTCTGGATAGAAATTGATAATTTTTCTTATCTATCCTGTCCTCCTGAGCCTGTTAATGTAGTCTAATCCCAGCTAGTAACCTAAGAGATTTATAGTCATAAATGTTTGCAGCAATTTTCCAGAATCTGTTTTATGCTGTGGCAACATCTTTGTACTCAGCTGCAGTTGTAGTGGAGCACCCAAGGAAGAGTGTATTATATCCCTGTTTCAGAAATGTTAGATTTCAACATCACAGAGGCAATTAATGTCAGTACCATATGCTATATTCAGGATACTAAGTCTGAGTTATTTTATTTGTCAGATGTGAAAATTACTTACCTCTTTTTTTTAGTATTGTTATGTGAATAGTTAATGCAGTAAAATAACTGTTCTTCCTCTGCACAAACCAGGCAAAAGTGCTACTGTGAAAATGTGTTGCTCTTATTTCTACCTGTGCATTTCTCATCTACTGGTATCTCTGATAATGAAATTAAAAGTTTTAATTTCCTCTGAATTCTTCTGTAAATATTGTTCTTGATACAGCATTAATTTCTGTGCTTGTATGGCTTACTTCAAGTAGGTTACTGAGATCACTTACAAAGAAATAGTCATCCTCTTTAAGTTCCCTTGTACTTGTTTTATTAAACTTAAGAGTTGAGGCATAATGCACTTGACAAACCCATCTGTTTTTAGGTTGAGAAACAGTATACTGGAGCATTATTAAAATAAAAACAAAAAATAAAAATCTGTTAATGCTAACTCTTCAGGGTCCCCAACATGTTGAATTAAAAATAGCAAATAGTGGCTGGAGCTAGAGATAAAACTCAGCCGATTCTGGAAAAAAAATGGCAGAGGTAATTTTTGTCAGGATAGGTCATGGGTTAAGGTTTGCTCTCTTCTTCTTAATTTAATTACTCTTGTATTACTCTTTAATAACTCTTAATTACTCTTGTATTGTAGCGCATGGTTGGGGAGACGGTTTGTTTCATTGCACGTGCCCCCTGGCTGCAAAGCTGGTGGTAGAGGGGCAGAAGTAGGCAGATAAAGCTACTTCAGAGTTTTAATTGGAGCAAGAAACGCAGTCTTACAGTTGCAGAGCTTTGGAGAGCCTGATCCTCAAAAAGGTGGTCCACGGGCTGTGGAAGCTGGAGGCTCACTCTGGAGAGCTGGAGCAGCTCCATAAAGACGGTACGGTTTCTTCCAGGGGCCGTATTTTTAATTAGCTGTGTTTGAGTTAATGCCATTCCTTATTAAGTTTGCAGCTCTATATGAACTTGTGCATTTCATATTACTTTGCTTAACCCGGGCAGGACACATATTTTGATGAGAATTATAAATATTTTGAAGGTCTGTGAATATTGAATTTTTATGCTGACTAACAAGTTAGTATATTTTTACGTGTGAAGCAGCAGCTGTGGTAAGACATCTGTTGATAGGACACTTACTCATCTGCTATATCTGTTATTTGTCATCATTACATCTGTTACAGTCCACATGGCCCTAATCAAAGCAGTGCGGCTTTCTGCCAGGTGCTCCATACCAAGTGAGATAGGAAAGAGGACAGATTTTGGCTACCCGTATCCTAGCAATACTTTCTGGTGACAACCCAGCTATATTCTGTAATATTTCTGGGAGAATCCGTCCGTTTCTTTAAGGAAGGTGGCTGTCTTTGGAAAGATAAAGGAGCGAGGTCAGTGGCAGGAAAAAAAAATAAATCCTGTTGTCATCAGCATGTTCCCAGTGCTTCAAAAATGAACTGCTGGAGAATGGTTTTCATGGATTTAATTTTTTTTTTATTGAGGAAAGTCTTCTTGGAAATACTGCTACTTGTTTAATAAACAAACCTTCAGGAAACTAGACCCAGATCTAGGCAAAGCATTTATCCATCTGTTTATTAAAACGTGAGTAGGCTGGTGTTCTTCACTAAACCTGCTTTGTGGTCACGAGCGATTAGTGATGGAGGTGCTTCATAGACTGCCGGGATATTCTTAGGGTTTGTTTTAGGAAAGCTTTAGGGGGGCAAAATCTGTGTTGCATCTGAGAACTCAGCTGTAGGATAATTTCCTTGAGCAAACATCCTTCCCTCCTGAGATATTTTCTAAATTACTTGAATTGCTTTGTTCAGTGCTGTGTTTGCCTTGAGTTCAGTGATAATTCTTAGATAATACAAATTTATGGACGGCATATTTTTTGAAATATTTCTTGGAGAACGTCTTTCCTTCAAAATGTGCATTTCCCTTACAACTCTATTTTTCCAGTTCTATCAGTGCATTTTTGCCAATGCAAAGTGTGTTCAAAAAAAAAAAAAAAAATTCCCTGCTCATCAGATGTTGACTCAACTTTTATGCTATTAATGTTCCTCTATTGCTTTTTTTAATTCTGCTGGTTTCTTCCTTCTGTTCCACATAGCCCATGAAAGCATCTCGTCTCTCTCTGTCCCTCCTTCTCCATCGTTACTGCACTCTCTTCTACTGCTTTCCTTGCTGGCATCTCATGTTCACCGTACTCCGATACATCCCTACCAATTTCTTTTTAGCTTTTCCTATTTGTGTTTATATAACATGGACTTTGTATGACTTTTAAATGATTGTTTTTCAATGGGTGTGAGAGTGTTTAATTCTTTCCTGTGTCATTCTTTTGCTGCAGCCCAAGTGAATTATGGGGAGGTGAAGAGTTTGAGAGTTTTGTAAATAAGACTTTGATGCTGTTGGTTGGTGCAGTTCAGGGCAGATGGCTCCGGCAGCCTGGTAACCCCTACACCACTTGCTCGCTAGATGCTCTGCTTTTCACGCAATGGAAACAACCTGTGGGGTCTCTTCCCTCACCTGTTTGCTCTATGTAGAAGTTTGTTGTATTTTATTAGCAATAATTCTATCAATGCGAGATAAGACTCAGATGGGCTTTGCTGAATGAGACTACTGTAACGCGAGCAGAGATGAGAGCAGTATTTCAAACTAAAAACTCAAAGTTGTCCAAGTAGTGCTTTGGGTTGTGAATAAAAAGTGCCTTGAGGATGGGAGGTCGTTTCTGCTTGCCCTGTTCTGGAGCCTTCAGGGGGTGAAATGGCCGGGACGTCAGTGGGTTTGGGCAGTGGGGCTGAGTTACCTGCCGGGCGTTGGGGCTGGGTCTCAACCTGGAGGAGCAGTGCTGCTGTCCTGGGCTGCAGGAGCACACCAACAGCACCAGAGCTGCTCCTGTCTTAGCAAAATGGGGCTTTAAAAATACTCTATAGTGTGTGAGTGTAACCTGCTGTACTGTTACCAGATAAATGCTGTACTATAAAATGACAGTTCAGCAGTGTGTCACGGCGCTGAGAGCGCTTGTAGAGGTTGCTGTGAAATTATATGATTTCCCTGTAACGCCAGCCTGACAAAAACCAAACTGTGGAGATGGTTCCCCAGCAGCCAGTAAATCTCTTCTGGAGTGACAAATCATCCCGATTCTTTGCGTGCTTTGAGTAATACTCACTTTTGCACTGTTAACATTTTTCTCTTCTCTCCTTTCTACCTCCAACAACAATTGATGCTTATGGAGATAATTTTTGGTCTCATCCCTGCATCCAACCCCAGCATGATTCTCCCGGGCTTGATCTGAAGCCCAGAGAAGTCAGCAGAAAGTCTCACATGCTCCATGTGCAGCTCTGTTGTGCTTATCCCAAGCACTGTATGTCTGCAGGCAGGCGTGCATGGGTTAACAGGCTGTGTATGCCAACGATTCTGTTGAGCGGACACCAGAAATTTTAAGAAGCTTAAAATTATGCCAGGTATACATTCAGTTTCTGGTATCTGTCTATAGTATAAAGTACATGGTTGCGGCGGGGTATAGAGTGGTGGGGAAGAAAGTGTGCTTGTGCACATAGGCCATTTAGGTGGTGGTGAAGAGGTTTGGTTCTTTTTAAAGAAACAAATTTGTCCTATTCCGTTTTCTCCAGAAGTTGTCATTATCAACATAGCTATTACGACATGCTGAGGCTATTACTTGTTTTCTTAAGAGCCGAGAGACTGGTATTTCATTTTTTTTTTTAATAATGTGGCTTTTACCAGGGTGAGCTAGTTGTGAATTAGCACTTCATTATGTGCTGACATCGAACAAAGTTCCCACTTCAGAATTACCTATTCAAGAAAACAGTTAAGATTTGGTTGTCTGACTCATTTAGGTACTTGAACATCCTACCAGTACAGAATTATACATAAAGTATGTCTAACAAGTTCTGCTGCTTTGAATAATAATGAGTTTAATGAAGTGATGGAATAAATGCTTTGTGGCTCTTAAGGGACAATTATGTTTGTAAAGCATGAACCCTTGTTCTGCAGTTATCAAAACATGGTAGAATTGCTAGTAAACATGTGTTGACAATAAATATCAATTGATGTAAGTGTAATAAGATGCTTGGGTATCACTGGTCTTGGAGTTGGAAATCTACTGAATCCTGCTCCTCTCCAGGGAGTGAATGTGTCTTGTGCATTACTTCATAGCATCTTCTATTTTTTTTATTTTTTAATTTCTAGCAGCCTCCACTAATCTTATGAAGATCCTGTGTACAGGTAGATGTGACTAGGGGTGAAACATCCCACATGTTTCTTGTGTGGTTTCTTGTCTCTGCTGCCGCAAGCCAGGAGTTGTGTGTCTGGAGCAGCTTTGTCATCAAAAATTCTCTGGATCTTTCATAACATGGTGTCCTGTGTATTTTCAAAGCGTAGGTGTAATATTTGATCTGATCTTGCATGATCAGTTTGCTTACCTTCCTTGGTGACACAAGATGACAGAAACGAGAAACATTTTGGAAGGTACTTGCAGTGAAGAGCAATGAATGCAGTCAACAGGCACGCCTTCTGCACATGAAGGTCAAGGTTTTTTTTTTATTCTTTCTCAGGTGTTGACATCAGGTGAGAACAAGGTCTGTTCTACCTTCCACGGGGGCTTCAGGTAGCATATTCTCTCCCTTTCCCCCCCCTCAATGAATTTACAAATCCATGTCTTTTAACAACCGGGTATCACACAAACGTTTTTATGCTTTTGTTCCAAATGCATAATACGGTTATTCCAGGGCAGAGGCCGTGGAAATGATGCTCATGTTACTTTTACTCCATATTTTGAAATTTTTTATCGCAAAGTGCTTGAGACTTAAAACTTCGTTTATTAAATGGAAGGAGAGAACCCAATGGAATATGCGGTTTTCATATCCTTGCTGTTTATATGCGCAAGAACACGTTTCATTGTTCTCCTTTTCAGGCAGAATAAAAGACTTTTCAATAAAGCTGAATTACATTTGCTTGCTCCATTTTATTGCAGTGGCATGTGTATTTCAGTTGGTGTAACTTTATGTACTTGGTATTAATGCAATGAGGCCAATATATGTATTAGCATGGGAAGGGAGAAGAAAATGCTGTTTCAGGAGTCAGAAAGGTCTCAGTTGCTAATTTTAAACTTTCTTCTATATGGCAAACTATAAACAGGCAATAAAAACATTTAATTTGCAAATTACGCAGCTCTAGATTGGTTTTAAGTTGGATTTTTTTTCCTTGTTTAGTCAGGTTTCTGTAACGTTTTTACCAAAATATTTTCAGCATTACGATTAGACACTGCCTGTTGAAGTTAAGTAGTAAAGTTGCTTGTTTCCTACCAGAATGGTAGCATTTCAGATGAAGGGAAATAGAAGTGGAGCATAATGAATCATAATAAATGCAAGTAAGAAGTAAAAAGCTGTTGACAAGAGAAACTAATTAAAACACTTTATTTTGTGACCAGTTTGAGAAAGTAGATAAAGTTTTAAAAATCTGATAATGAGTAAGACAATCCATAGATCACCAGACAAAATGCAGAAATACTTTATATATGTTTCTGCCCTTTTCTCTCAAACAAAACAATGGGATATTGTCATCCCATGGGGCGCTGAAAAGCGAGTCCTGTTCTGACTCATCGCTTCTCATCTTCTGTCCCATTCTTATCTTCATTCTTCGCTTCCAGTTGTATTTTATCTATTAAGACATTTCAGCAGGATAAGAGCCTCAGATTTCAGAGATACAAATCGATCTGTAAAAGTAAACACACTTTTCCATTATTTGCCCACCTTTTACAGTATTTTATTTACCCTGTCAGTTTTCTGAGAACTTAATGTTCCTTCCCAATGATTTCATGTAATAGCAAGTGTTCTTAGAAGATACAGCACTACTCCCTAGTGCCGCTGCTGGTAGGATACTGGCTTTGTAAAAACAAACAAACAGACCCACCACCCCAAACCAATCTGCCCTGATATTCCACCAAACAGGGCTGGCTTTGACCTTTAGTGCTCCGAATATGCTACAGAGATGCCTAAAAATCAGACCAGAAGCTCATATGTAAGCAGCGAGTACTTTCCAAGGTCAGAGGTTTGGACTTCACTGCATAAGGTTCATAGAGAAGTCTGTTACTATTTGGCATGGTGATTTTTAATTATTTTCAAAGCGGTGCCAGACAATGTGTAAAGAGAATATACAAGTATATAAATGAATTAAGTGATGATATTTCTGCAGCTGTGTGATCAGTCTGGTACTTCAACCACTCTGGAAGGTAGGATGGAGAGCTTCCTGCTAATTAGTGAAAAATTATTCTTTCATTGTAGTACGGCTCATATTCTCCATTTTTCTGATGGATTCTGCATTGCTTCTTGTTTCCCAAAAAACTATTCCCCTGTGACAGCAGTCTTCATCTGCAATCAGTGATTAATAACTTCTGCAGTACAACATTGCAGCAGATCAAACGGCAGAGCTGCGGTGGGTCCCCGCTGGGTACCTGCGGGATAACGAGGACGTGCCTTTCTGAATGCCTCGGCACGTCCCGCGGGTCACGTCCCTTCCCCGGGTGCTCCCAGCCCATTCCCATCCTGCTCGTGCGGTGTGTCGGGCAGCTCAAAGGCAACTGAGTTTCTGAATGTCTGTGTTTGCAATAGATGAACATACGTGCTTAGAAAGCAGTGATAAACCAGTTCATCTTAATTACAGAAATGATAGGTATTGCATAAGATTTATGACTCACGGTGGTTGTGATGTAAGAGGGCAAAATGTGGTCTAAATTAATTTTATATGCAAAACATTTATTTTTTTTCCTCCAAATTTTGAAATGCAAATTGCATAGCTGTTGTCATTCTAGTGTAGAATAGCGCGTCTCCTCTGAAGTACCAGCTGAAAGACCCAAACTTACCCTGTGAGTGAAAACGTAGACCCTTTCATGGATCTGCACAGAAATGCAGTTGGAAAGCTGAAAATAGCCCTTTTAAGAAACGCTCCTATGAGATTTATGTGCAGTAACAAAGAATAATTGAACAGTATCTTATTGTGACAATAAATGTTGGGGGTTTTTTTAAATGACGCATTGAAATTCTAATCACTCTTGCTCAGTGTTCTGACTGTAACAGTTGTTGCTTTTCAATATTAAAAAATATTATATTTTTGGGAAATAACTACTGTTGGTCAACTTACTACTCCTATTATACTCCATTATAAAGACAGCCTTATTTAAAGACTGTGTGTGTTAGTATCCTTTACAAGGCTATAAACAAACTTTTTTTTTTAATTGTCCTCTGTTTGGTTTTATTATGGAAAAACGTATAGTTTATTCATGGAAAAATCTCTCTTCGTGTAAAACCTGTCTTTGCATTGCATGTTATATCTAGCTTAATTCAAGGGTATGATGAGGCCATACTTTCTTGGATCTTGAGTCACCAGTTAGAGGGACAGTTAATATAAATTTATGATAAAATACTGCTGCTCTGCAATTTTGCATTTATGTATACTCAATAGCATTCGTTTCCCCTCTTAAACAGCTTAAAAAGATCACAGAAGACCCAACGCCGGGTAGAGCAGAGCGCTGGGTCCATACGCCGGGGTGCAAAGTGGTTGCCTTTGCCAGAGCTTAGTGATGTTGCAAGGGATTCTGCTGCAGGAAGATGGTCGGGGCATTTCTTTTCTGTTTGAAAAGATATATATATATATCTCTCCGTTTTCTGAATAGCTGTGTTATTAGCGGTATTTTATGGTTGGTTAGAGGAGCTCAGTAGGATCTTGATGCTATTTTCACAGAGCCTTCATTTTGGAAGTGGCTTAAAGACCTATTTTTAAGTTATGCATATGACTCCTTTTTTAGTTATCAAAATTAGAGTAGTATAAGCCTAGCATGAGAACAAAATTAGCCATAGGATCTGCTTAATTATGTTCTTGTAAATTCACTTCAGTCCTAAATCTGTCATCCTCCCTCGTGTTGAACAGCCATTTCTTTTGCAACTGATTCACTGAAATGGCCAAACTTAGTTGGGTACGAAGAGGTTTGATATCAGGGTTTGAGAACTTGAAACTCTTGTGTATTTAGTCTTTTCTGTTTCCTAATATCCAGCTCACCTTTCTTTCAAAAACAGATCTTGAAAACTCCAGGACGAAAATGAGAAGCACGGTGTCAGTTCGAGAGGGGCAGGGAGTCGTGCTGCTCTGCGGACCACCCCCCCGGGCGGGAGGTAAGGGACCTTCCGGGCTTCGTGCTGTGACCAGGGCTGATTGACTCTAACGTGGAATATCTCCCTGGAAAAGGAATGAGAGAGATCCTTCCGAGAGAGCAAGAATGAAACCTGGTTTCTGAAGTAAATACAGAGAGAAAGAAAACAAAACCAAAGGAGGGGGAGGGAAGTACTGAGGAAGATTTACTTTTATCTTTAAAATGCCCTTCTAGCTCCTAATAATTTCTGCGCACTTAACATGTCTGATTTTTATGATGCTTCCAGTAATTAATTGAGTATCTTCGGGAGCTAAATTCTGCCCAATTTCGCAATTGCCGAGCCTCAGTGAATCTGGTTTTCTCAATTACTAGACAATTGCGAAGAACAGATTCATTATGCCAGTATCTGCCTGTTTTCTTGCAATCAACACATTTGATAGTGTAATGTAATGATGCTGGCATAATGTAAAACACTGCTGTCTCGAGGGGGGCAAGAAAACTGGATATATGGATTCTTGGTGGGCCAAAAGTTGCAAGTGTGTTTTATCATTCATTCTGCATCTTCAGTCTTTGACTAATTGGTATTGAGCCTCAAGTAATATTGGGAAGTAACTGGTTTTATTTGGTTTTAATTGATATGGAGTCTCGTTATTGAAGGGCTGTGCTGTTAAACATTAGATTTGATTGCAAAGACAAAGTAATATAAGCTAAACATTGAATACAATAATATAGGTATTGTGGCCTCTTAAATTTGGCAGAGTCCAAGCAGACACAGCCATAAAGTGGCAATTTTACAACTCTCTGAGCTTGCAGAATTTTTCTCTCTAAACTGATACATACTCTTAAATCATCTTTATAGCCTTGCAACAGCTTTGTCTTTTCAGCTGCTGAGAAAATGGGTCATTCTCCCAGCTATCTATAAGAATTAGAATGATTAAATTTTGCTTCTATATGCAGTCCAAAGTCTGAATTACCCCAGCCGTTCTCACACTCACATCCTGTGCGTGGGTATACAGCCAGAGGTGGTCGCCAAACTGACTACAGCTCTGCACTGAGACTTGCAATATTTAAGTTTGAGGTGTTAAATGGGAGGTGATACAAAACATGCTGGTATTGCCAAGAACAGTGGTTCAGATCAACACACGGAAGAGGTGAGAATTTCTTTTGCAGTCAGCAGATGGGGTATGATTGACACCCCCTACAATAATTGTGTTATTCGTGCAAGTCAGAGAGAGCTGAGGGCTCCCTGAATTATTGAATGGAATTGAGAATTGGTACCAGAATTATTTAAAATCCTTGGGTTTGTCTGAGAGTTGGAGGATTAACCGTTAAAGTTTTCAGAAGTCATGGAGCAAGGTGGAAAAAGTCCTTCCTCTTCTTTCTATGCTAAAATAAACCTATAGCACAGTGTCATCAAGCATACAGTGCCTCTAGATCTGGCATGGTAGGATGCAGGTCGGTAAGTCTTAGATAAAATATCCATCCATTAAGCAGAAGTAGTTTGTTGGGAATAGCAGGGCTGGTTTCGGAGCAGCTGACCTGGCCTGAGGGCTCTGGGGGCTGTTCAGCCCTTTCCAGGTCAGTGATCTGATTTATTACTTTTATTTTTTTCTTTGATTCTGTATTTGTTGCACTGAGTTATCAAATAATTTCAGACAACAGTAATTCTAAAAACCTTCTCAAATACTTTGTTTTCCCTTCCCCTTTAGCCTCCAAAATACTTTTCTTTTGTGTTCTGCCATCTGGTGCAATTTTTAAGTTCTTGCTAGCTTGATGGGGGTTTGCGCTTATTTCTTACATTCTCTGTGAGGAGCCATCAAGGAGAGATTTGATTAAATTGTGATTATTCCTCCATATACAGCATTCCAGTTATAATAGAAACCAATGTTCATCCCAAAAGAAATACCAGGTCATAGTATGGAAAAAGGAAATTGCTTCCCTTCTACAATTTGGCATATTTTTTTCTTTGCTTATCTTGGCCGCAGATATTTACATAAGTAGTATGAATATCCCCTTTCAAGGGGGAGCAAATTGTTCATGCAGTTAACGGTACTTTTGTCCTTTTGAAGTCTGCGGTTCCAGTTCCATCAGGGTATGGACATCTACCATTTAAACCAACAATGAAACTCCATTTAATTTCATACCCATCGACTCATGTGCTGAGCTTGTATTTTAGCTTTGTTTCTGTGATGGCTGTCGGTGTAGGGGGGAGGAAGACGGTGCTCAAGATCAGTTTCATATTTTTTGCATTAAACACGAGCTGTATCACAAACCACTCCAACATTTTCTTTAGAGTTAGCGCAGTTTCCCTTTTTGGCTTTCCCTTTTTTAGCAGTCTTGTTTTTAATTTACTGAATGGGGGATTCAATAAATGACTGGCTTTGTGTGTGAAGACTTCCCCCCAAATATTTTACTAATTTATGTTAGATAATGTAAGTTGTGTTATAATTGAGCAGTGATTTTTTTGGATAATTAAGATGGTAATCTGTCATTATTCTGCATGACCATACTTCTATATATAACTTCAATTCTGTTACAGGGAATCTGTTAAAATACCCTGTTTTTTTCCACAAATCAGTAAATCATCTCCCCCACATAATCAAAAGATAAAATGACATCTGAAATTGATTTATGTAGATCTCCTGCTATCTTTCAGTTATTATAACTGTTACATTCTACTGAACTCTACACCTGTTTTAACTTTTCACTGTGTTACTGTTATGTCTTTGATGGTTTTAAAGGACTGTTGATATAACAAACATCTCAACATACAAAACTTAATATTGGACGCACTTAACATGCAGCCAGTTAAAAAACATTCATGCGATGCTAATTTCTTTCTATTCTGCCAAGAATGGAAAAGACTAGACATATGGAGATCTAAAAATGATTTTTCTCTATTGATTTTGTTCCAAAATTGGTATCTAAGGAGTGTGACAAAGCCCCGAGTAAAGCAAATCCACAAGCTCCTTTAGGGTTCTACCTACTGTTACTACTGCATGTGTATCTTGATTATATTATGCAGTTTGTCTTCAGTTAATATTTCTATTTGCTAGATATTGTCATTTATATTTGTTTAGTACAGCCAGTCTTACTAATCTGACATTGATTTTGGATTTCACAGAATTTTACTAATTTATGAGGTATATCCTGTTCTTTGGGAGGGGAGAGAGCAATGAGGCATCGTCCTTTTCTGTTGTCTGTGGTGGTTTCAGAGCTTCTTTATACAGAGAGAAAAACCGATCTTTAATGGTAGAAGTAGAGATTTACTTGATGGTTATTCAAACTTTTCAGGGAATTCAGGCGTGCCTGGAAGAACTAGGCATTGGTTTTATGTTGGTGGATATACTCTCTGTTATCTTGTTACTATGTGGAACATGACCATAACCTACAAGAATTTAAGTAAATGGCAAGAATGTCGTGGAGCCAACAAGCTGTTGTTGGAAATTGCAAGGAAATTCTACTTGTCTCATATTCATGATTAGCCTCCTGTGATATGTGTTCCTATTTCATGCAATATGGCGAGGGTATTTCTCCATAAATAAAGCAGCAAGAAAATGTCCTCCATGTTACTATCACGCCCTGATAAATGTAGACTTAATCAATAAACGAGACCACATTTGAAGGGTAGGGATCAATCTAGCTTATAGCTTATTATTTTAAAGTTGTGATATGCTGGTTTGAAATGATATTAGATCGTGGAAAAATAGATCCCAATTTTATTGCTCGCTGCTTGGTATGACAGATCATTCAGTGAATAATGTCATGTCAGTCGCAAATTAGTATTTAGAATTGCAAATTTTTGCTCGTGTCTCTTGTATTGCCATTTGGAGACCTGCAAGTTCCAGCAAGACTGTGCTTCATGAATAACATGGCATGGAAAGTATCTCATATGCCAGAAATATTTTGATGCTTTGATTATTTCTTTTCTCCGACTCTTGAATATCAACATGCTATTTTTTCAGGGAACTGTAAATTGAATTAATTTTACTCATTTGGCTTTGGAAACATTTCATACCCATAAAACAAAGCAATACCAAACTGATAAAACTCCAGAATATGGGTTTTTTTCTGCTGCCCATTACTGTGTTTTCAGGAGGTGGAAAGCACCCTGGTTTTGCACCTCTGCTTTTTGCTTTAGTTGCAGATTGTGGATGACGCTCGTCTGGGCGTGAGCAATAAATCATACTTGCAGTAGGCACATTATGAGGTTTTCGCATAAAAAGTACATTCTAAGGAGAATAGTATGTTGAATATTACAAAAGCAATGGCCTTAAAAATGGTTCCATAGTGTTCTTGAACTGTTCTCAATCTGCCAAGGAGAAACGGTATTTTTATTTAAAAATATATTTTGCAATAGTCCTGCTGGTGTCATCATCATCATCTGCACAAATTTCAGCTGACAGTTTGAAATCAAATGGTACCTGAGAGACACTTATATTTGTACATATGAGAGACAATAATACACGTTCACAGCTGGATCTTACAATGATTTCTGTCTGTCAGAGCATTATTTTCTCCACCAGTAACAAACCAATGCTACAGAGACAGTCTCTGTTCTGCACTTTAATGAATGCAGTCTTTCTAAAGCACTTTTTCTTTTGATAAACCTGTGTTCCAGGGTGAAGTTAAACCAGACTAAAATTAGTATATCCTTATTTATATATTTGTGCACCATCTGCAGCTACTTTACAGGTTATCTTTTTAAGCTAGTGTGGAGGTTATAACTGGCCTAAAATTTTTAGGAAATGATTTGTGATTCCAGTTTGGGAAAGGGCGAACTGGACAAGCAGGGTATCATTCCAGATTCTTTCAGAACTCTTTGTTAACTCCATATTTCATTACACACATCAATGACACTGAGCATATACATCTATTAATACTTTGGTTTTATTTCTTAGATTATATGATCTTCTATCCCTTTTGTAAGTCTTAATTTAAGAGATGTATCTAGGTCATGAAGGATAGCTCTAAAGCCAGGTCGTCAGTAGAGCATAAGGCCTGGAAACATCTATGATCAGTAATATTAGCTCTCATAAATTTTGCACTACATCTTGAATACCCTTTGCAAAACGATTATGGGAATATTGAATCTCTTTATCATTTCATTTTAAGGAAAGATTCTAGCCTTCAATCATTCATAGAGATATATATATATTTTTAACNAGCCTGTCCAGGTCCCTCTGGATGGCATACATATATATATATTTTTAATGTAGCATACTCAAGTATACAAATTAGAAATCAAACCACTATTTTTAAATCTCAGTATTTTAAAGCTAGATTATTCTTTTCATTAGTGGGGTGAGTACATCAGAACCTATAGTCTGTGCAGTGAGGGGTACAATTTCATCTATAGCCCAAGGAGGAGTTTTGCTGGCTGCAGTACATCTGATTTTCACTAAAGGGTCACAAAGATTTTAGTACATAGAGTAGTAGTGTGTATAATGTGGGCTGTTGTGCAAGAGAGCAAAGAGTAGAGCAGACTTGGGTGGGACTAATACTGCATGAGTTTCATCAGCAAAATGTAGGTGGCCATTCCAGAAGACCTCAAAAAACTGTGGGATGTGCGCTTTGTTGCTGATCCCTGCTCCTGTGAGCAGTCCCTGAACCTGAACAACTGAAAGATCAGCAATATGGGACAAGAGTGTTTTAATGGGAGACCCTGCCTCTTGGTGGGGGGGTATTTGTTGGAAGAAGGGTGATGGATGGAAAGAAGGAGAGGTCTATTAAGAACCAAATTGCAAGAAGAAAGTTGAGGTCGAGCCTTTTCACTTAGCTAGTGCCACGTATCTCAGGTATGCCCTGGGAAAAAGAGGAGGATATTGGAGAAAATAACTGGATTTGACCCTCCACCAAGATTATTTTTATCCCTAAATTGTTACTGTGGGGTTTTTCTCCTCCAGCTCTTTATTATCTTCTCTACTAAAATATTTGAGTTTTTCTTTGGAAAGAAGATAATTGATTAGGAAGAGGCAGGAGGGAGATGGCTGCAGTCCCAGCACACAGTCATAGCTGATCATTACACTCTTAACAAGAGTTCTGAAATTAATTTTTGTTTTTCACAGAGGTTTACTGAGTATGTTCTCCTAAATGAGTGCAAGACTACTAAATGAAGTTTGTCAGTAATTACTACTTCAACCTATAAACATTAGTATGTTCCTTTGAAAATTTACTCTTGGGTATTTCCATTAGTTTCCCGTAGTTTATCTCCCTAATATTTAACATTCAGAAGAAATCAGATGTGTTTTAGTTGAGCAATAAGCTAAACTATCATCTTTTTATCCTCAAAATTATTGTAGGCAGGAAGCAATTTAAAATACTTTCAACTATAGAAAAAGCACAACAGAGTTGTTAGAAATGCTCTGAGCAATTAAATGTAAAGTTCTAGGGAGGTGATTAAAAGAACAATTTGTCATTTGAAATGGATATGGCTAATGGGTATGTATTTAAATATTGCTTCCTAAAGCAGTTTCTTACTTTTCTGCATACTTCCAGAGTATGAACAGTTTGATTGGAGCCAGTATGGTTTGAATGACACAGCTAGTCTGAAACAATTAGTTCAGAAATGTGATAAAGTAATCCATCATCCTGCACAGCTACACGGGAAGCGAAATTGGGTTTTTATTCAGCAGTGGAACCCAAATGTAGAAAAGCATTTTGTTAGACTCTCCCATTAGCATCTGGATTTCCTTCGGAGCACCAAGGAACATTTAACCTGCCAGTTAAGGAGCACTTTTATATCACAAGGTCATGTTTGGTTTGAGATGTGACAGTAGCTGATGGTCAAACCCCACATGGGACAGGAGAGAGGAGGGGAAAAAAGGCAGACAGGAGGCTGCCGAGCTGCCTCTCCAGTGCCGCTTGGAAATGCACTTAACATGAGTTCTTCGGGGGGATTAATAAAGAAATAACACTGCCCGTCTTGAACATCTGTGTTTCCCAAGGATGAGCTTAGAAACGTTTACGTATTAATTACAGTAGTGTGCTTTGCTTTTCACGCTGCTTTGAAAGACTTAAAAAGATTCTACAAATTGTGGGGTATAGAGAAAGACGGACCTTCAGTGGGCTTTGTCACCTGTGGCAGCCACGCAACGGTAACAGACACGTGTGCAATTACTGCGTGACCAGTCCACAGTTGTGAAGGACAGGGCAGTAGAGAAAAATATGATTCATGCTGCAACTGTGTTTTAAGGAATTGCATCTTTTTTTTTTTTACATCACACTAGCTAATTTCAAAATCAGAAAATGGGCGGACTCTTACCATATTCTGTTTAAAAAAGAAAATTAGGTGACAGCCTGAAGTAGGAACCTTGCAATTTCAGCTAAAACATTTCAATATTCTCATTAAATGCGTAGATTGAAATTGCGAGATATTACATAGGTCTCTCAGACCGCTCTCATTGTTTTGGGTTATTCCATACACAGAAGTTGCATGCCTAATTACCTGCACAGCATGCTGAAAATTGATCTTTTATATTTCATCTACAAAATAATTCACCTTTTATGCCAAAAAGATTAATAGTATACATTAGTTTCAAATCAGGGTGTTTCCATTATACTCTGGAATAAAATGAGTTTCTCAGGATACGTTCTTCACTTCTTGTAGCTGGACTCAGATTCCCATCGTGCAATTTACATTTTGTGTAAACAAAAATACCTTCAGCCAAAAGAAGGGAGTTATTCTAAAGAGTTTGGGGGAAATTTCAGAAGCATTTATAAATCTTCAAACTTTTTTCTCCATGTTGGGAAAATGTTACAACCATTTTAAGTAGATACTCATTGTTTCAACTGACTCCTGGTGGCCACGGTTCAAGCACTGTTACAGAGGTTTGGTTTGTAGTTCTCATTATGTTTATACAGAAAATATTAACAAAAAGTAAACTACCAACCTACAGTTTATAGATAGACTGTACTCTGAAGTGTGACTGCAGCTTTTGTAAACAGCTAAAGACTTTTGCATTATTAGTGGTGTGACTACTTGCATGCCAACAATTCAGGATGCCCCTCGGAAATACACAGTCCAAGTTTTGTTTTGGTTTGGTTTTCCCAGCTGAAGATAGTTAGGACAGTTTTTCAGTTTCTGGGCATTTCATGTGCTCAAGAATATAACCTAAAACCCTGAAATGATGTACAATTTATTTCCAATAAAATTGTAAAGGGTTTTTTCATTGTCAAAACAATACCGTTTTTGACAGTGGCACCTAAAGACATTATAATATCCAGTTTATGTAGATGTTAGGGAATCCCATATTGGAGTACGTAAACACCTTGTCTTATGCCTACAGTGCATAAGGTTGTTATTTGTAAAACAACCTTTAATGTTTGCCAAAAAATATGAAAGATTTTATTTTATGGCAGAGATAAAGTATTACCTCGTTGGTTTTTGGGGCTAAAGTCCAGGCACCAAGAAGACCCCTGCAGGTGGTTGCTCTGGCTCGCCAAAGAAGGACGGACTACTGGAGGCGGTGAACTAAGTGGAATAAAGTAGCCAGGGTTCGCCCAAGTAAGAGAAGAAAAGTTAATAAGAAGTTTGAAGATAGTGTATGTAAGGCAAAATGCCTTATACACTCTGGGGGCACTCACATCCACAAGCAGAGCGACCTAAACCCATAGCGGTGTAATCCTCTAAGGATCAGGCTGCAGTGAACCAAGGACAGTTTGTCTGGGTTAAGAGTGTCTTCTGGGAGTTTAACCTGCATGAGTTAAGGTGGATTAATCTCCTACTTCTAAATAATTTGTTTGCACTTTCCCAGGGGTTCCCGTACGGTCAGCGGTACGGAGCTCTCCTCGGAACTGTTGACAGACGGACGTTTGTGTGTGTGAGCGCCCCACAGTGTACCCGATTGCTTCAGGGCTGTACCACGGGACCTCGCTCCTCCTTGAGTGATGCTCCTCCACAAAGCGAGAGGCTTTTCTCCGCTTTCTGTCATTTCTTCACAGTTTGAGCTGAAACTGGGCCAAATGATGAACTAATTGGTTTCTTTCTTAATTATGGCATCTGTCATTATCCTCTCAAAATCAGTGTTACTTTTCCATTACTTTTACTCTTAACTCTAAGGTAGATAATTCAAAATAGCTGGTTGTTACAAATTTCCATCTCTTTAATTGCAGTTTCTGTCACTGCTAAATTTTCTCTGATTACTTTCCTGCAAACAGTTTTTTAAAAGCCATATACCATCCTGTGGGTTAGGCAGAGTGCCAGTTGAAGAAGGAAAATATGACGGGAAGCGGAAATATCCTGGTGTCTCTATTGCAGAATATTGCAAAATATGAATTGGAGAGCTGTATGAAATAATACAGATTTACGTATTGATGATTGACATGGAACTGCTTTTTTTAAAAAAAAAAAACAAAAAAACAACCCCAAACCATAAAACCTCTAACTATTGTTCAGTCAGCTTGATGCACTCAAAATCAAGTATTTTCATTTCTTCGTTTGGAGGCCGGTAACCAGTGGTGTCCCCCAGGGGTCAATACTCGGTCCAGTCTTGTTCAACATATTCATCAGTGACCTGGATGAGGGGACAGAGTGTATCCTCAGCAGGTTCGCTGATGATACCAAACTGGGAGGGGTGGCTGACACCCCAGAGGCCGCGCCGCCATCCAGCGTGACCTGGACAGGCTGGAGAGCTGGGCAGAGAAGATCCTAATGAGGTTCAACAAGAGCAAGTGCAAGGTCCTGCACCTGGGGAGGAAGAATGCTAAGTACCAGTATAGGTTAGGGGTGGACCTGCTGGGAAGCAGTTCTGAGGAGAAGGATCTGGGGGGTCCTGGTAGACAGTAAATTATCCATGAGCCAGCAACGTGCCCTTGTTGCCAAATAGGCCAATGGAATCCTGGGCTGCATAGGGAAGAATGTGGCCAGCAGGTCGAGGGAGGTCATTCCCCCCCTCTACTCTGCACTGGTGAGGCCACAACTGGAATACTGTGTCCAGTTCTGGGCTCCCCAGTTCAAGAGGGACAGGGAACTGCTGGAGAGAGTCCAGCGTAGGGCAGCTAAGATGACTGACAGATTGGAGCATCTCCCTTAAGAGGAAAGGCCAAGAGCGCTGGGACTCTTTAGCCTGGAGAAGAGAAGGCTGAGGGGAGACCTTATTATGGCGTACAAGTATCTAAAGGGTGGGTTGAAGGAGGGTGGAGCCAGACTATTTTCAGTGGTTCCCAGTGACAGGATGAGGGGCAATGGGCACAAGTTGGAACATAGGAGGTTCCGTTCAAATATACGGAAAAACTTCTTTACAGTTAGGGTGACAGAGCACTGGAACAGACTGCCCAGGGAGGGGGTGGAGTCCCCTTCTCTGGAGATTTTCAAGACCTGCCTGGATGCAGTCCTGAGTAATGTGCTCTGGGCAATCCTGCTTTGGCAGGGGAGTTGGAGTAGGTGATCTCTAGAGGTCCCTTCCAACTCTGAAAATTCCGTGATTCTGTGATTCTCAGGTTTATATGTAGAAACATCCACTTCACTAATTGAAATCCAGTCAGTTTTGAACATAAGTTTAAATCTATTTCAGAACAATATTGTTCACATCATTTATTTCTGACTATTTTAGAAATTTCATTTAGGTGTGAATGATAGGGCTATAGCAGATAAATATTTCAGTAGATGTATGGTGATCCTGAACAAAGGAGCAAGAGGTGGTGGGGAATGACAAGCAGAGACTACCTTCAAGAATTTGTGCATTTGGTGTGCAAAATAAACTTTATGAATTATCCTTTTCCTTTTGGTCATAGGTCTATAAGCACTTTCTTTTTTTTCCCCAAACTTTTGCTGTGCTGACTTCCTGAATTAATTTATACTTTTGGATTCCCACAACTACTGTTATCTGTGTACAAGAAATAAAACTGCCCTGGTTTCATTCCACAGTCTTCCACTGCTGCGTTGCAACCTCTCTTAGAAGAAATGTGTAATGTAATGAAAAGTAATCTTTTCAAAAGCATGTACATGACTTTAAGGTCTAACTTTGAACCCAGTTAAAAACTAAATGTGCGGGGCTTACCCCTTCGTGTTCCTTCAGCAATATTAAACTTTTCTTACATAGAAGGCGAAGGTGTGTTTTTCAAGGCTCGTAGATGGCAGGAAATGAATGTGGCACACAGTCAATGATACTGATTTAATTGTTGAATTTGGTGAAAATCTTAAGTTTAAAAATGACAGGCAATTTTGTGAGCTATTTTTAATTGAACGCTTAGATGCACAAAGCACCTAGAACAGTATGGGCATGCTGAGCATGTTTTGGCTTGTAGACTGCACAGTAAATAATAATCAAATAATGCAAAATAAAGAGGAGAAGCCAACCAAGATGTAGTAAACAAATAAAAATTGAGTAATAACAGTAATTCCAATACCTTATCCATGTACAATTGCCAAATAAGGAACAAATGCATTGGAAAGCAAAGGCTTAGATCTCAGAGGAAGCCCAGGAGAGACATATTACTTCCATTTATAACAGAAAATCAACTGAAAACTTGTAATTGACAGAAAAGGAGTGAGTTTATGTCCCTTGAGGTGCCCTAGGATCAGCAACAGGCAAATGGTGTAAACATAATAAATCACAGAACAAGTTCTTTAATATGAATTTTTTTGGAAAGTAAGAATACAATTTTGTAAAGTACAATAAATATAAAATGAGATATTGGCTGTAGGGCACTGGTAAGGAAACACCCTGCTCCTTTTTTAAGAGAGTCGATGAAAATATATGTTGAATGGGAAATTAGGTTTCTAGGAGTGCTTATTCATAGGCTGTTGAAGGATCCAATTAAACTGGAATACACTTTGCGTGGCTTTCATAATCATAATGACTGATTTCAATGAGTTTACTCTTGACTTAACCCAATATAATAAGAATGAAATCAAGCTGCTTATTTTCCTGCTGCGTATCCAGATTTGTCCGTCCCCTTTGAATGTTTTGAATAATGCCTTTTTTCTTTTTATGGCTTTTTTTTTTCTTAGAATAAAATAATATTTTGAGGTAAGGAAAACAAGTAGCTCAATAAATACCAGAACCAATAAAGCCTGGCTTCCCACATTTTGTGTCTTGTGGATATCTGAGTTTGATGCAGAGCTGAAAATGAAGTTTGGTTTTGGTTTTTTTTTTCTTACAATTCCTGAATTGATACCTAATTTGGTCTGTAGTCTTTGCCTCAGCCTTCTGGTCACTGTCTTCATCCAGCTCCTTTTGCTTTATTTTTTGGTCTTTCCCATTTAGCAGGACCATATAATCTTTGCTCTTAAAGAAAGAGGCTGTAGTCCCCTTCAGACTCTTCAGGTGTACTCTTTCTTTTATTCCTTTCTTAAAATGATTTTTTTTATTATTTTTTCTATTTGAAGTGGCTGATAGATATTGAATAGTGCCAGACCACAGCCAGAGCGGTGCACAGATGCCACTGCTGCGCAGTGCTTACTCAACAAGCCCTCTCAATTCAACAGCAAACCGTTGACACCTGCATCCTGGTATCTGTGTTATAAGGTGGAAGAATAGCTGTCCAGAATATTTTCTTTATTGACTATATGAATGCTCTTTGGCTCATGTACGAGACTCTTGTGGCACATCTCAAAAGTCTTGTTGAAGTCAAGGTAGATGACGGATCACTAACTACCCTATCTTTTCTTGGCAACTCCTGGTTGGCCTTCCTTATCATAAATTAATGACACCTCTCGTGATATAAGAAGGAACTTTTAGAGATAACCACTGTTTCACCTGAGAAGATGCACTGCAGGTTCCAGAAGGGTAGATGGCTGTTTCCAACAATATTTCTGAATACAACAAAAGTTTAACTCTTGAGAAAAGTCCTGAGACTGTTAATTGTTCATACACACCGCTCCTGCAAAATTATGTTAATGGAAGGAGTTTAAATATTGATAGAAGAAAATTAAATGCAATTATGATAAGCCATTTCATTTGATGCCCTTTTTGCATTAGCCAGTCCATAAATATTTCAATAATTTCATTTATTGAATGTTTTTTCATCTGCACAATCTTACCTAGTGTTAAATTGTCTTGTTGGCTTAGCGCTTTCCTGGGTGCGTATTCGTACTCGACAGTGAGGGTTATGAAAATCCTTACTCTCCATTTCATGACTGCGTCCAAATTGATGCACTTTCACGTTAAACCTGTGCAAAAAGGGATGATCTCCATTTTGTAGGGGCAGTGCAACTGCTACAAGATATTTTAACATGAAGGCAGGTCAATCAAGCTATAATCGTCTCTACTTAGCACTTGCAGAAGCTGTAATCTTTTTATAAACTTTCAGCTGCGTGGCACTTGGGTGAAAAATAATTTCTTGCCTGGAAAACCATTAAAAATTAATTTCCTTTGTTTTTGTAGGATGTGAATGAGACAAGCACATGGCCTTGCACAGGAAAGGGCTTTTGCCAATTAAAATTGGACACACAGAGCTCAGAGTGGCGTTCAGAAAAAAACAAATTATACTGCAGGTTTTGCCAAATCTCTTGGTTTATCTTTTAAAGTGTGGTTTTCCTTTCAAGTGATCATAATGAATGGTAGTGAGGGCTACTTTGCCATTTCATATAGAGATTTCACTGTGGCGTTTTTATGGATTTTTCTATGAAAAACCTAGTTTTGCTATGTGTTGAGCTTTAATAGGAATTTATGCTTCTTTTGACATTCCTTTCACTTGCATACACCTGTGTTGTTTCTATCTGCTAAGTACCTGAGTTGTTAAGTATCTACTGAATGAATAATGTTTCCATTTTAGCAAAGTTTGGCCTCTTTTTTCACTGTCTGCTCCTCTTCCCGTGCATATTAAGTCTTAAAAAAAAAAAAAGAAAAAAAAGACTAGATCAAAAAAATGGTCCTTGCATAAGGCGCTTTGAATTCCTTTCACCTTTTTCTTTTGCTGGAGAAGATACGTCTTTGGTGAAAAAATGGTTAGTTATTTTGGTTTTGCATGTTTCTGGTACCTTTTTAAATTTTTTTCTCTCCATCATTGGCTCTCTGTTGTTACATAATACAGATATAATAGAGTATTGAAAATACAATAAAGTAAAACAAACTGCTCTTTGAAGAAAAAAAAAGTGAAAAGCCTTACCAAACACTTTTACTTCTTTTTTATTACCAACTAGAATTGTCATTTGCTTGGATCTTCAATGAATATCCGTCATTTGTACAAGAGGACAGTCGGCGATTTGTGTCTCAGGAGACCGGTCACCTCTACATAGCCAAAGTCGAGCCGTCGGATGTAGGAAACTACACCTGCGTGGTAACCAGCACTGTCACCAACAGCCAGGTTCTTGGGTCACCAACTCCTCTAGTGCTGCGAACAGATGGTATGACTTCCCTTCTCCACCATGAATAAATAACACGTCTAGTCGTCAGAGAATGTTTTTGTCTCATACAGTGTAATTTCCATGAGTTCTCAGAACATTGATTGCTTTATAAGAAGATAAGCTATTTTGTGCTGCATGCTCCTCTTCCTCTCCCAAGTCTGACAGTGATTTCACTGGCAGGTCCCTATGCTTTGCTTTCTAAATGCGGTACAAGAAAAATAAACTTGATTTTGAATTTAGTGTGATGTAATGCCAACGTGAGAAAAAAGGCTTTAAAAATTACCTTTTTCAATTGTCTCATATAGGTGTGATGGGAGAATATGAACCCAAAATAGAAGTTCAGTTTCCTGAGACACTTCCTGCAGCTAAAGGCTCAACTGTGAAGCTAGAATGCTTTGCACTAGGAAAGTAAGTTTTCGACTTCACCCATGCTGTAAGTTGAAGCGCGTTAGGGTTCATCTGCACAACAGATGTGGAGTTCTTGCAGTTGTTTGGTAGCATTTTCTAAAGACCCTATTTTGGTCATCACAATTATTGCCTTGGAACAAGAGGGCAAAGAGTCTTGGAGTAATTTTTTATTTCGTTTAGAATGAAAATGTATATGTTGGCAACACAGGAATTTACATTTCGTTTCATAGAATCATAGAATGGTTTAGATTGGAAAGGACCTTGAAGATCATCTAGTTCCAACCCCCCTGTCCTGGGCAGGGACACCTCCCACCAGCCCAGGTTGCTCCAAGCCCCGTCCAACCTGGCCTTGAACACCTCCAGGGATGGGGCAGCCACAGCTTCTCGGGGCAACCTGGGCCAGGGGCTCACCACCCTCACAGTGAAAAATTTCTTCCTAATATCTCATCTAAATCTCCCCTCTTCCAGTTTAGAACCATTCCCCCTCACCCTATCAATGCACTCCCTGATCAAGAGTCCCTCCCCAGCTCTCCTGTAGCCCCTTTAGGTACTGGAAGGGGCTCTAAGGTCTCCCCGGAGCCTTCTCTTCTCCAGGCTGAACACCCCCAGCTATCTCAGCCTGTCCTTACAGGAGAGGTGTCCAGCCCTCTGATCATCTTTGTGGCCATCTCAAACTATCTTGACTAAGATCAGTGCAGTTTTGCATATATCCTGTGACCTAGCTCTGTGTTCTCTGTGTACAAGGAAATGTTGTGGAAGTCAGCAAGAATTTTGTCTGAATTTTTCTGTTAAATGTACTTGATGCTTTCATAATGTTGTTCTTTCTTTATAGCTGAAATAAAGATTAAAATGCAATCCTCTTCTGAGTGATATTTCACACACAATTGATATCTTTTATCTTTCACAAATGATCTGAGAAAGCATTTATGTTTCTGGAAATGTATTTACCTACCACTTTGTGGTTTATTTGCAGACAGCTTTGTCAGGTGTTTATACTTTTAAGTATGAGATTGATAACTTAATCACATGCTATTGCTTTGGTTCCCCGACTAGGTGAGTGAAAGTTTTAAAATCGGAGAATGAATGGCTGTTCTAGGATGAGAATTTCAAAAGATTTGCCTTGATTCTCCTTCTGTGGAAGTCACTGGTAAATCTCACCCATCTTCAGGGGAGGCCAGGGCTGATTTACAAGAAATTTTACAGTCATTGGACAGTCACACAAATTTGGTACCACAAATAATATTATATGAAACAGAATGGTACGCGCAAATCAGTTGCCATAGTGTCTGACCATCTGTCACCTACAGTATGAATACCTCTTTAACACAAGCGTTTAGTGACTTCTGAATTTTATTGTATATCAGTTTAAGTATCTAATTTTGACAATCAGGTACTTTAAGCAAAGCTGTTTAAAATCCTATTATTTTCTTTTTAGCCCTGTGCCTCAGATTAACTGGAGAAGAACTGATGGTCTGCCATTTCCAAGCAAAATAAAGCTGAGGAAATCCAATGGGATGATTGAAATACCTAATTTCCAGCAAGAGGACGCAGGACTATACGAATGTATTACTGAAAACTCCAGAGGAAAAAACATCGCAAGAGGACGCCTCACTTACTATGGTAGGAAACTTCCTTTCTCCTCTCCCACCTTTCTTTACACGTGAAATGTAAACCACTCTAGTGGACTTTTGGGTTTACAGCTTCTGCAATACTATCGAGCATTTGTGCTTAAAAATCCGTGGCATCTGAACTACTCACAGAGAACTTCTGCACCAGGTTTTTGCATAACACTTGCAATAAATGTCCAGGCTCAGAAGGGTTGCTAAGAGTAGTGTAGAAAGTGCTTGTACTTATTTTTCTATGATGGAAAGACTTTCTTTTTTTTTTAAAACACTTTTTGTTGGTCCATTGGTGAAACCTTAGATTTTCAGTCAATTGGATTTTTTTAGGGGATCATTTAGGCCTCACATTTACAGGAAATGCAAATTTTATCTTGCTCTAGGAAAAGATTACTGATGGATATTGTCAATCCTTTGCTTTCAAAATGGCCAATTTTATTTTAAAATGAGTAAATAAATGAGAGAATATAATCCAGCATAGGAAATGAAATAATGTGAAATTTAATAGCTGGAAACAGAGAGAGTCTCTTGTGCATTTAAGGCTATAGAGTGAAATGAATATCGGCAAAGCACATCGGCGGTGTTTCAAAGCTAGAGTGGTTTGCAACAAAGTGGTAATTGACAATTTTGGTTAAAGCCAGATCTCAGCAAATATAATTTTCTTTAGGTAAATGGCAATTTAAAGAGTGTTTCAAACTGTGCTTTGGAAAGCTATTCCTCATGTAGGAGTATAGGAGCGAAGGTTTTTTTTTAAGTTGTATAAAAAAGCATGGAGCACAGCTACTCTGCAACTTCCAGCAAAGGCTCCTTCCATTTACTGCTTCTCTATGGGAAGATGCTGTTTACTGAAACACACCGAGTGCTGCAACGTAGGTTTTAGTCAATGGAGATTTTAGTTTAAGGTACAACAGATTTTACAAGGAGGAAGGAAAAGACTTCCCCCCACCAGCTTCCAAATTAATAGTTATACTGAGTCAATGCCCTATCTTTGGAAATGTTCAAGGTTAGGTTGGAGAGGGGTTTTTGAGCAACCTGAATTTTCCATATAATAGTTGTAATTATGACTTTTTGAGAAATCCTATGAATAACAGAGCAAAAGATCTAAGTGCTTCGCCTACCAGTGTCATCTGTCATTTCAAACTTGGCACTGTGCATTTCATTTATAAAGTGACTTTTGTTCGCTACTTGAAAGTTTCAAACAAGTTGTGTCTTGTAGATCAGTTTGGCGCAGTATTCCCGCTCCAGGTTTAAATCAGGGCAGTTGTAAGACACGTCAGTGTAAACTACATACAAAATAGAGTGGATTTGTTCATTAGTCCTTGTAATGTAATTACGACAGCAGGCAATCTTGAGATATTTGACCTGCTTCCCAAGGTTTGTTTTGCTCATTAAAGGACAGAGAGCTGAAATAAAGGATGTTGCTGATCAATAAAAGCAAGCGAGTTGCAGTTTTGTGACAAGTAAATCAGTGTGAACATTTTCATTACAAATCCACAAGGGGATTTGAACCCTCAACTGGAGTTCATATTCCAATAGAAAAGTCTGCCCATATTAGATTCATCCCTAATACGGATGTTTAGCCTAAAAAGAATAATGAGGCCTGTAATGGCATTAATGACACTCCAACTGTTTCATTTCATTTGTTCTACTTAATGAAACCCATTCTGCAGAATTAAGTAGATTTAAGTAATCTTTCTTATTTTGTTACTTGCTTTGTTGTTGCAGATAGGATGCCAACGAGTCTGTATTCAGGATAGGATCATTTTAACACTTTTTGATAATTTGGAGGATTTTAATTCTGTTTGTAGCTTAATAATGTTCTATAATTGAAGATAATATCTTCTGATGGCTTGCTGCTGCGCCTGATATCAAAGCTGAGAAATCTGTTTGGTAAAGAATCTAACCATATGCCACTCAGTCTTCCAATAAAAGATCAATATTGAAGGAAGTTGTTCTAAAAGCAGATGAGGATTTGGGGGAAACTAATGTAATATACTGAAGACAGAGTAAAAAATATCCATCTGCCAGAAAGTACCAATGCTGGCAAAGATGACACAAATTTGTGTGGATGTTGGCTGCTGTTAAAACACTTTAATGGTAGAAGTGCAAGACATGTCTGCTAATCATAGATAGAAAAATATAAGCATTACAAACAGACAATGTCCTTTTATTTCAACACTGACAACATTATTTTCCTCTTCTCAGCAGAACAAAGCACATTTCTGGCTTACCCAAAAAAAGAGAAAAAGAGTACAAGAAGAATTGGGGTTAACATTTTCCAAGTTGTCATAGTGAAAAAATGTGAAAAATAAATCTTTAGGGGGGAAAAAAAAACAGACAAAAATTTTCCATGTGACTGAAAAACAGGAGGTTTTTCTTTCTTTGCAGATTTTAAAGATTCTTTGCAAATGAAACATAAAGCTAGTCCTAAACAAAAGCTTGAAACATTTCATTGCTCTGCTATGAAACAAAACACTTATTCTCCTGATTTGTTTGATTTGTTTTATGAGTTGAAACTATAAAATTTGAAATCTGAAAATTGGGTTTTTCAGTGCATGAATTGTTTGATTGAGAAAAAATCGCTTACGTTTTCTATGTTATCCTGCCTCTTCTTCCAATAATGAATTATAGTCTTGAAACCACAAAGCATTGGAATGTATTCTCAATTTTAATCATGTCCATGGCCATTTTCTCAAGAATGCTTGTAAATATTTTTGGTTTAAAAATTCTATGCACATCAGTAACTCTCTTCATGAAAATTAAAATGGGTCTGTTTTTTTTTAATGTATCATGGGTTTTAAATACAACTTTCAACCCATAGTTGAAGTCGATAATTAAAATAGATACTCTAAAACAGATATTCTGGGTCCTTTCATAACATTACCAACAGACTATTAATCTTCTTTTTTTTCCTCATGAAGGATTTTATCAAGAAAAGCCCAACATCAAATGTTCAGTTTATTGTCATTTGTACAGTTCCAACATTAGATTAATGCCAATTTTTTCCTCAGGGGAGTTCATAATGTGCTAAAAATAGGACAAGATTGTCTAACTTTCACTTTATTAGTATATTCGTTTGTCATCACTAATAGCCCTTTCCATAAAGAGATAATAGAAGAAGACAGACATTTCATGGCATGGAAAAATGAAAAGAGATGAAACAATTACATTTTTGTATTTTAAGGTGCAATTAAACATGTAACATAGTAGAGATACGTAAAGCAATTAATTTAAAGTATAATTGAAGAAAATACATTCTTAATTAGCACATGCTGATTTAACAGAACTCATGTTTGGCAGTACCAAGGTAAAATGTTTAACAGGGGGAAAAAATTCTGCTTCTGTTCTCCTTTTGCTCTGCAGTGGTGGTGTGTGATAGCAAAGGCGAACCCCCCCCAGTAATACACAGACTCTACATAATTTTTTAGTATATAATAAAATACTTGTATATTTTGCCAATTATTTTGGTAATAATGTACCACCAAAATTATACTGAAACTGCATTATTCATGTCTCTGGAAGACCCTCACTGTTTAAAGCTCTTGTCTGATAGCCTAATTCTATCTTGTTCAGGAGATGTCTTCAAAACCTTAACTGCAAAGCTATAAATCACTAAATAAGATCAAGGAGTTACTGAGTTTGATTAACCTAGAGTTTAACTGGGGACGCTGTCTAATAGTTTAATTGCCTTGCTTACAGAGACAGATTGTTCCTCTTTTTTACATACTAAAACTTTCCCCAATGATGTAGCAGTTACCTGTTGCTTGAGAGCATTTTTTTTTAATGGAAGTGAAATAATGGACATCCTCAGGGATGTTTTAGATGCTTCTCTAGGCCCAGTTGTTTTATCAGAAAAAAAGTTATACTTAAAGTCACTTGGAGTTTTGAGATAAAATAAGGTTTTCACTGCTGTAGGCGTCAGTATGAGTCTCATAGCCTGACTTTCAGGTACACTACCTAGAAAAATGAAGGTTACATTTTCTGGTTACTTTTTTTCCCAGTATGCTTCGTAGCTCCTTTCTCTTGAACTATGGAACGTTCCTTTTGACTCTGATTTATTGCCCAACCACTGAGCTATCCAAAGGTATTTTCAAAGGAGATTTCCAGCCCAGCTTTCATACTGTACATTTCAAAGTAAAGACTGCATCTTATGTGCGAGCCCCAATTAGGGACTGTTCTGGAAGAGATTTTCATAATCTTCTGCCTCCAAGCAGAGGCACAGCACTCCTCAGTACTCTCTGGGAGAGCGCAGTGCCTCGACAAAAGTCATGGGCCTGAAGCTCTGCCTTTCCTTCATGCTATTCCTACGGCTTACAGAATTAAAAGGAGATTTTTCTTGGAGTCTCCTACTCTGAAGGAAATGATATCTAAAAATACATGTTGACATGTATCATGTGTGGTACCCCACAAATTATTTACAAATTAGATCTCAGCACGGCTTCTGAAAAGCATCAGCTTCTTCAGCCATTGCCTCCAAGAGCTTGGTCACAGTCACTCATTGCAGTTGGTCCTCATTCACATCAACCCCCAGAACAGTCATCGCAAAGGGTTTCTTAACAGTCTAAAAAAATGGTTCTTCCTTTCCTTATGGCCTACGGCGATGCCCTAGAGTGTAATAAAACAACAGTTGTTTTCTTCAGGAAGACCTGCCTGGCCTAATTAGCTGGAAGAAAAGAGTGATCACAGCCACCAAAAAAAAAGACAGTCTTCTAACTGGGATAGATTTTATGAAGTTACATACTTGTATCACTTCTTGCCTGTGGGACCGTGAGTATTGCTAGGAATATTCTAGGCAAAAGCAACTGAAGCAAAATACAGGCTGGTGCTTTTCCACGCGACTGACCATGAGGCTGACGGCTAACCTTCTTTAGAAAATCAGTTACCTGCAACTATGTCGTCTTAAGGGAACTTTATATGAATCTTTCATGAAGATTGCACAGCAATTTCCTAAGAATTCTTACTATTATCACACAGGACGGATTCTTGTCACAGTCTCAAACCCTGCAATACAAACTCCATTAAAATTAACTTCCAACCTCTCAACTTACAGCACATCGTCTTTTTTTCATCTCAGTGAAAATACGTTGCCTGCTTGCCTATTCCTTGCTTAAGGAGGAAGGAGTTGTGTCTCCTCAGGAAGATCTCAGTTATACACCAAGCCAATGCAGGAGCTCCATGAGAGAACGAGGCTTTGTTACCAAATCATTAGTCTTCCTTCAGGAGCACAGATGTGGCAGTGGTGGTGGAACCAGATGTTCTAAGCAGGTAACATTTGCCTAACAGTGACAAGTCCTCAACAGGAATAAAGCTGTATATTCAGAATCATTTAGGTACAGTCAGGCAGAACTCAATTGGAAAGTCATGCTTATGTTTTGAGAGGGTGTGTAGATCTACTGATACACGACCTTCTGTCTGCGCTTTTCTCAGCTGCTGCAGTGTGGACCATCTTTACCTTGGCCAAGATTCAGAGTATTCAGTGGGATATTCCCAGCTGGAATTGCCCCTCTTTAGCTGCCTTTTCAATTTTGAACTGGGTAGTTGAATTGTTCTTTTTCAAAGAGTTTCTAATACTTTTACAGCCTTTTTTTAAAGACTTCACAGTGTGGCATGTTGAAAAGGGTATTTTTCTTTCTGTTGAATTCCTTCATCAATAATTTGAAGAGAAAAAGAGCCTTCCTTAATAAAATTACACTAAAGTCTACATCAACATACTCTTGCAAACGAACAAGCACTATAAATTTCTCACATTGTGGCTTAGAAAGCTCTGTTCTGTTCATTTCTGGTTTGAGTGGTTGTCTCGCTCCCACGATTTCCAAAAAGATCCAGTTTATCATAGCTGCTGTGGAGACTTGGGAAACCCTCCTATGGAGGCTGTCTGACATGAGGAGTCCTAAGATGAAAATTTGTGATATAGACAATGTTTTTCTTATTAATGGAATTGGATCCAAGATCTTGAACTTGAAAATAGACTATATTTAACCTACTTTCAAGTGGAGATAGGCAGCAGATGTGAAATATTGCACATGTATGGATCCATAAATAATTCAAACACTGTTGCTTGTTGCATAAATTTTTAGGTATGCGAAGTGCAGGAAGCACGCCGACATGGAGTCCTGAGCTTTCATCCTCTTGACACATGTGGGGCAGATACGCCAGATGACAGTGTGAGATAAAGCAATGGCTCTTCCTTGAACTCCGGTGTTGTAACATTAACTTTCAAAATTTAACCAAAATTAATATCAGTAAGATAGTACATTCACCTGACAAAAAGTTCAGGTTACCCTGTCTTCTAGAGCTGATCTTGATAAAGAGAGTGTAAAAAATACATCATCCCTAAAATAGTGAAGGGCATTAATCTTTGTGGGGTATAAGGGACCTGCAAAACAAAAGAAATAACAAAAAGTTTCACTATCAGCAAATACTGGTTGAATTCCAAAACCTCCTAAGTGAATAGCTCAGTGAACACATTGTAGTAAGTTCTTCTGTGAGAAGTTAATCCTAAGTACGTACGCCTAAATCATAAATATTATTAATCCTTTTTATCATAAAAGGATGGTGCTGTACATGATCATGTTGAGATCTTATCACCGTATTGCAGAATATATGATGGAGAGAAAAATTGTATGTTAGAAAAAAATGAATCTTTTCTAGTGAAATTAATACCAACACTCATCCAAACATTGGTCTGCTGGTCTTGTGCCTATGGCAATGGAACAGGTTCAGCTCTCGGCTCTGCTGCAGACTTCCCTTGTGGCCATAGGCGAGTCATTAATTTCCCTGGTCTGAATTAATTGCTGGTGTAACTCCATTGTAGTAGGAAGTTCAACAGGAATTAATCTGACCTTTTCTGCTTCCAAAACTCATCTATTAAATAGTAATATTTTCCTGTATCACCAGGGACTTTTGTTTTCCTAGGTGTTTTGATAAGAGCGTGTTATGAGAGTTTCCTAAATTATCAATTTAGGAAAATCTTTAAGGAAATCAAATTGACTGTGGAAAATTCTTTTGTCCTTAGCTATATATTTGCAACCAAGTTTTATCCTACATTTTATCTGTTTTCTTCATATGCAATGTCCAGAATTTATCTTTTCTTGGAAAAGTATCATATATTGAGATTATAAACTTTCCAGTAAATTGAACAAATTCAAAGAAATCTCACACAAATTAGCTATAAAACGGTGTTGTGCTCTTGTGTGAAACAGCGCTAAAGGAATACGCTGTTGTCTCTCATGCAATGATGTTTATTTGCCAAGTGAGCTTTTTTTTTTCCCCCTATGAAAGCTATAACAGATATTTTAAACTCTTATCTTTACAGTTTTAATTGTATTAGGTCATTCTGAAGGATGTATGGTATTAGTACCTCAAAACTTTGTTCAAAAATTAGTGATTTTTATGGACTTTCTTAAGGCCATATTCTGGTTTGCATAACCCAAGTGCTGTGCTAATACTAATGCTTTCAAAATCAGTCTCGTATACCTACATATTCATCCAGTTAAGTACTGACTAGCATTAGAAAACAATCCAAATGGTATTTAGAACAAAGGCTGACGTACCATTACTGTTTTTTTAGGACTTAAAGGATTCTCTTCAATATTAACTTGACGATTTAGCTACATCAATTATTTAATTCCAGTATCACCACTAACTTCTTTATCTTACATTTACCGCAATTTCAAAGTTGTGTTGTTTAATCATCAGTGATTTTAATACTGGTTTCATTAGTTCGGCTTTAGTGATCTGTAATCTCAATTTTCTTTTGGTTTACTGCTTGTAATAAAAATGTATAAAAGGAAGAGTGAGTAATCTCTTTCATTAGGTAACTTGAAGCAGAACCAGTGACAATCTCTGGTGGTACAAACCAGTCGATGCAGAAAACTGATGAGTGCCGTGGAAATTAACCCTTTGATTCTCATATGGAAAAATAACTTGTTAGGGTCTTTGTTGTTGATCTATATTCCATCTGCAGCGAAACCTCACTGGATCCAGACGATAAAAGATGTTGAAGTTGCTGTAGAGGACACCTTATACTGGGATTGCAGAGCAAGTGGGAAGCCCAAACCATCATATAGGTGGCTGAAGAATGGAGACCAACTGTCAATAGAGGTAACATTTTATTTTGAAAACATCATGCTATGCAAAGTTAACAATACTTTATGTAAGTGTGAGAATTCCCAAAAGTCCATGTAATCAGTCAGGAGAAATATTTGATACTTGTTTTCGTATGTTTGTCAAGAGCATCCAGATGGAAACTTCAAAAGCTGCAATCCCAGAAACACAAAGACAAATTATGTTATGCAAAAATATCCCAGTTAAAAGGAGATTTAAAAGAATGATAGAACCATAGAAAATCAGTATGTAAGACAAGTCTGGAGAAGGAAGTTTAATTAAAGTTATGCATTAAGAACCATAAATGAGGGATAGAGAACGTAAATTATTTTGCTATACTTGCTATTGGCATTTCATTAAAGGTAATAAGAAAACATATTTAAAAGTCTTGACAAAAAAAGACAAAAATCCTAAAAATTCATAGGTCACCATTACTTGATGCAAAGAATGAAATATAAACAGTGATGTAATGTAGGTATTTGCTTTAAAACAATTGTTACAAGCAAATTAATGGAAAGTAATGCATTTGGTGACGGGGAAAAGGGTTTGTACTTAGAAGATGAGATATGTGGTCTCCCAGATCAGAACCAGGGAAAAGCATCTGATACCCATATTGATTTTAATTCTCACTGCTTCATTGGGAAAACTGCTCGGTTCAGGTAATCAGGAGAATAAACTATGGGCAATATCCACTGCAGGAAGGTATTTTGCCCTTGTCTGATGCATTGTGCTCAACATTGGCACTCACAGTTGAAGAAGAGAGTGACTGCTCAAGTGAATTCAGTGGATGGCTATGAAGAATGATCTAAGCACTGAAAAACATTTCTTACCATTGAGAGTGCTGTAGTTACATGCTCACTAAAAGGAATGGCAGTGCTTTGTGGACAGGTTAAGTGAGGGAGTACAAAATCTCATCGCGGTGATTTAAGGGCACTGTTACCATATCACACAATGTAACTAAGGTAATGCGCTTTTTTACCTCAGTAAGTACAAAAATACCTTCTCTTATTCAATCTTCCAATTTTTCCACTTTTGAGCATTGGTGTCCCGCCTTTCGGCATGGTGTAAGGGCATAAGCGTGACTGTCTCTGGAAGTATTTAAGGGCTGTAAACTATAGGCCGCACTCCTTGAAAGCCGGCGCTGAGGAGACATCAGAAGAGGAGTTCTGTGTGTATGTTGATCAATTGTCTGCAGCTCCTTTACTGCAATAATCCTTTTTCATGGTGGGTCTCCTCCATGAAAATCTCTTGCTGGGGTTGTGCCGCTTAGGTCCCCTTCTCCATAAACAAATCTTGGGTAAGGAAGAGTAAGGAGAGCAGCTTGGGATGCTAGAGAGAGGATCAAGACGTGGAGACTCAGGCTTGTTCCTCTTTGGGACTGCTTTTGTCCTTTGTGTAACTGACTGAGCACCTTGCAGTAAAACAGGGGGGGGACCTGTCAAGGAAGGAGCTGAGCTGAGCTATTCTGGCTGCCCATAGATTGCCGGAGTCACCCTGTAGTGGGGCCAACTCTAAGTACATGCCCTTAAGAAAAGGCAGAGTGAGTACCATCGCCTTAGGCCTGGCGAGCCACAGCCAGATCAAAAAAAAAAAAAATCAGAAAATGTTTTTGAGCATATAGTTTGTTATTTCGTTTGTTATTGTTTCTCTGGTTTTCCCAAAGGAGAAGCCCCTTTGGTTCTGTCTTTCTCACTGGTTCCTTTTCTCACCAGTTCCTGCCACTCCATCCTTCAAATTAGTCACTTACCGTAATTCGTATAGCTTTCTAAGAAAAAGCAAGGTGAGAAGATCCCTATACTTCAGTAGCTTTATCAGCTCTAAGGCACTTAAATGTGTGTCTTCCGTTTAATGACTCTTGGAATGTTTTCTGCATGGTATTACAGAGAGCTCATTAGCAAATGGCATGTGTGAAATCTCTAAATAGTACGAAATGCCAGTGCCATCTGTATAGTTTGGATGCTGTGGTCTGTCGTGAGGAGCCTGGTAGGATTTTGTCCATATTTCTGGGGAAATACAAGGGTATTTGAGATTGCAAAGCCTTTGTGAAACTGAGCAAGTTTGAAGAATCGATTTCATACGCTGTGTTGCCAGCTCTCCGTATTCAATCACTGTTGTCATACCTTGATGCAGTCATGTCACTTATTTTAGAACTGTTCTCGTGATTATGCTGTTACATTTACCCCATTTATTGTATTTATGCTGTCTTATTTATATTTCTTACTTATTTTAAATTTTTCACAGGAAATATATCATCAATAAAGATATTTTTCTTAATATTCAGGGAAGGATCCAAATTGAAAATGGTGCACTTACAATATCAAATCTAAATCTGACAGATTCTGGCAGATACCAGTGCATAGCTGAAAATAAACATGGTGTCATCTATTCGAGTGCAGAGCTCAGGGTTGTAGGTAAGATTTTCCTTTTGCACTAAAATATGAACCTCATTCTCCCTCCTCACGCCCCCTCCACCTGCCTCGTATTCCACCTCGTCATGATCCCAAATTTAACTCGTTCAGGTGCTATCACTGAAATAAACATTTTTGTCAACTAATATCTTTATCTGCAGTGCCACGGAGTTGACTCATCTGCTTCCAGAGGATTTGCAGTCCAATCATTCATTGCTTTAAAACAGAACACGGCTAAATTATTAACTAGGGGAAGAGCAGAGATGGGGGCTTGGACACAGGGCTGAAGATTAAAACCGCTCCTGTGGTCCGGAGGCAGCACTGGCTCAGCGCATCACTCGGCTGCGCTCCCCTCTGCACCGCGGCTCCCGTGCTCCCAGGGGAGCCCTGCCATTTAAAAGCATTCCTTTCTCCTCTTCCTCGATTGAGGGGACAAGGGATTGTCATTCAGTCACTCAAACGGTGTGGGCTTGAGTCTAAAATAGTGACAACCGTTTTTTTGAGGAAAATACTGAACTTGTGACTGCCTCACGCGCTCGTGTGCTTGTGCGATTTCTGCCTCCAGCGTGGACTGATTTCAAAACTAAGCCTGTAAGAGCAGTGTGTTTTGGGGACGTGCGTTATCTCCTTTCTGTTGTTGAGATTGCAGTCAGTCAGCAGACTGCTCCCTCAGCCTGGGTTTCCTAAAATCCTGAATTCCCTTTTGAAGTTTATTGTTAGTATAGGTAGAAGCCATGTGCCTTTTCTTAACTGTTACTTAATGCAAAATATACCCATTCAGAATGCGCTGTGCTGTAATTTTGTGTCATCCAACATATCTGATCTGACGTGCGTTCTCACACAAAACTAGAAGCCAACCAGTTCCTCGAGTTTTAATGAGACTGCTGATGTTCCCTGCCCTCCCTGGGCTTAGACGAGTCGTGTACGCTCGCATTCAGCAAAGCGTGAAGTTAGGCATTGGCTTAACGCTCATTGGGTTCAGTGAGCTTCAGCTCAGATGAAGTCGATGTGATGATCTGGGCGTGCTCCGTTAGGGGACGTACTCTGCACAACTGAGACCTTTACTTTTGTACCATTTTAAGGAGGAGAAACGCATAATTGTCCAATAGAAGATCCATTTGAACTAACTAATTCATGTTTTTAATTATGTTTGGAATCTGAGAAGTGTCATGTAAGTGCTAAATAGTGCTATCATTAATATAAATGAAGGTGCTTTATTTCACTGTTACTATCCCTACTGTTTTAGCTTCTGCTCCAGATTTTTCCAAGAATCCAATGAAGAAACTGATCCAGGTTCAAATAGGCAGCACAGTTGATTTTGAATGCAAACCCAAAGCTTCCCCTAAGGCCAAATGCTCCTGGAAGAAGGGAGGTGAGCAGCTGCACGAAAATGAAAGGTATCACGTTACATTGGTTTATTTGTTTTAATCTTACAAAATCTTGTTTATGTCTTTTTATGCAATAGTGTCATCTGTAAATCCAAGTAGCTGTAAAGTCTCTCTGAAGTCTGTCTAGCTGAGGGCATTGTTTGGTTGTTTTTTAATTGTCATTGCATCTGAGCACTGAGAGTACATGCACATTGCCTTCTTTCAGGTCAAGGGTCAGATTTTATTTTCAGTTTGGTGTAGAATTTGGCCTGATTTAGAGAGAACCAGGTACTGATAGAAGACTGGAAAGGCAAGGCTTATGAAACAGTACTAAAAGCCGGCAGCAAAATACTCTGAAAATGCCAGCAAGGAGGCAGGTAAGGCATATTACAGCCATGGTGATAATGTGGCTGAGAGAAGGAAAAAAAAAAATTAATAATTGGAAGGTCCAGAATAACAGATGCAAACGGGAAAAGAAAATGAAAATACACTTTCAGCTTCTTTTCAAGCAACCAGAAACTTTACCTACCAATGATAACGTATGTCACCATTGCTTTAGTGTTGACATGATAGTGAATGCATTTTAGTGTTAGTAATTCTCAGTGGAGTCTGTGATTCACCTATATCCTCAGCTATTGACTTCAAGCAACATGTAAAAAAATTTTCCAGCAGTAAGCATGAAAAGTCTTATAGAATTAGTCATAACCTAAACCGGCACAAGTCTACTGATAAAATTGTATAATGAAACTGTACAGAAGCGTACATCTCTGCACTCTGGAGCAGCCATTTGCTTTGCAGCTCTCCAGCGTTAGGGATTACTGCCTTTTCAGGCTCTCTGTTTTACTTCTCAATATTTGCATAGACTGGGAGTTTCAGGCTGTGAACTGGGACAGGAAAAAAAGCCATGGGTGAAAGGTGTAATTAAGATAGTTACCTATCTGATTTAGCAGGAAGCTGGGCAGTCTGATACTCAGGATGTTCCAGCTGCAGCACTTCAGCACTCAGTACAAGCTGTAAAAACTCTTAGGAGCAGAATAACTGTTTGGGAGTTTAGTTTGCCCTGAGGTCAGCCTTTCTGCAGCGAGTTGCTGGAGTACCCGAGTTAGCGACAGACTGTAGTCACAGCAACAGCCACAGAAAGTCACAGGATTTGCCCAGGAGCAGTGAGGACGGGATGACTGCCAGCGTTCCTCTTGCAGCGCTCCGGTATCACCCTGTACTTAGCAGGATAATTCAGGGACAGTGGTACCGCTGAAGTGCTCAGAAGTGCAGACATGAGACTGAGGAAAATGAACGTTTTGCTTTTGAAGGAGGATTGCTATGGCAGTGTGTTGTGATGTCACGAATGTACCCCTACTCCTCTAGGGTTTGTGTTAGGTTGTACAAAGCTCAGCCTGTCATTGGGAAACTATTTCTGAACCAGGTGAAACGCTTCTAGTGCTATTCCTGTATAACACCATGTCGTGGTTTTGTTTTGAAATTCCTAAACACAGAAGATGCTACCAGATGAGTCAAAACTTTCAGAGGTTGCGATTGAGACCATTATTTGCTCCATCATAAGGCCAGAACTGCGTCCTTGTACCAAAAAGGTTGGGACATTTGCTGTCATTTGATCTGTGCAGCTCTGGCTCTTTCTTCACAGGGAACACAATAGTTTTCATGTGTTCAAGTGTTAAGTGTTGTCAAATGTGGCAATTTGGCAGAAGATTGGGCATCTGTCATTACAGAGCTTGACACGGTACCACAGGCTCACTAGCTGGCTGCATGCCTGCGAGCCAACAAGCAAGAACTCATTCAAAACAAGTCTAGTTGTTTTTTCTTTCTACATGAAACCTCCCATCATCTTGTAATGACATAATATCATATTGATAAATAAGTGTAACACAGCGCCACAACAATCTCTAAAACTCACGTGAAACTTTTTGATGATTATAAATTGTTCTTAATTTTTTGGTCACTTTTGTAAAGCATGTACATAAATTCATAGCACCTGATATTCTCCATTTAGGAAAATTCCTGGGTTTTGTCCCCATACCAGTTCTATAAAAAGGCAGGCAGGAAGAATGGCATCCTTCCCATTCCTGCCTGTCTCTTGTCCTCAGACTTCAGCTAACCTGTGTAGATTCAGTTCATGATATTGAAAGCGGCCAGGTACGCCCGGACCTTGCAGGGCTCCGCACGTGTCCAGGAGAAGAGTGTTCCCGCCACCACTTCTGCATTGCTTTGTGAGCTTTCTGCCTGAATAGGCGTCGGATCTGGTCTTAATGGTTGCTTTGGGTTGCCCTCCCAAAGCTGTACCCACCAGTTTCATTTGTGGTGACGGTACCAGGCTAAAGAAAGTAATGTTCAGTTTCTGAAAATGTATTGAGCACACATGCTGCTGCCTGCTTAGATTTATGAATATAAATTATACCTTTTAGTTCTGAAAAGTGCAGGTATTTCCAAAATAAGGCCCAAAGTGTCTCCTACTATGTTTTTGACAGCACACTGTAAATGGCTTACAGAGGAAACATAATAACAAGCCAATAATCCTGAATTAATCTAAATGAAGTACACTCGCCTTCAGAGAACAGCAGAAATGCGATTCTTTGCAGAAAGCACTGGAGTTCATTACTGTCTGCTATGAATAATTGCAATTCATGAATTTCTTGCAGTTCTACAATTGTTGCAATTCAGGAAAGGGTTTCCAATTAGCAGTACATTTTTCAACCATTAACTACATTTCTAAAGGAGAAGCCTGTTGGGGAGGGTGTCTTTTTTTAATTGCAGAAAAAGGCAGGAGTGAGTTCCCGAAAGGGCTAATGCTGGCCACAGAGGTCCAGCATGCTCTTTACCTAGGAGAGATAGGGGAGGCAGAATGAGCTTAATTACATTTGGAGCTCGAACCTGCAGTAGGGTTCAGGCTCACGGAGCGCTCCTGAGGAGAGACAGACAGAGACTGAGTGGGAGACAGAGACTGAGACTCCCCTCCCGTACAATTCCCATTTGCTGGTAAAGAGCACACGGGGTCTTCAGAGAGTGCAGCAAGTCATTTCATCTCCGTAAGTCAGTTCCTGCAAGGGAACAGCCCTTGCACTCTATCCCACGTGGATAAATACAAGTATATTTTCCCAAATGTTCTGTTTGCCCTAGAGCAGTTAAAACCATATTCTTGTTGGTTTTGGTAGGTGTGCTTGGGGTGCGGTGCAGTTATTCAGCGTTGTTAGAGAACGGGGACAGTGTCGTGTTTTGTTTTTCATGTAAACGCACACAAATGTTGGAGTGTGTCCTCTTCTGAGGATGTGCCAGCGCATTCCACCATCGCTCTGGTATAGGTACCGTGGTTAGACCATGCTCGTTTGGGCTCTGCCTGAACTGGGAAGGCTTTCTGGAAGGCTTAGAGTCCAAACATGGCTTAACAGGAGGGTAGAACTAGTCTTTAATGTCAGCTGTAAAAGTGAAAACGTCACATAAGATGCAACAACATAGATAGAATCGGCATGTTTTAAGAAAACTCCCATTTGAATAATAAAACTAAAGCACAAATGCTCTGTTACTTCAGTGTTTTCCTAGTATTTTGTCATAAGAGAACTTAGGTTTTGCTTGAGGTACTGACCGCATTACTTTAGTAAAGCCTGAAAGATACTCATTTTGATGGCACTTTTACTTGTATTCTTAATTTATTTTTAAATGGTACTGCGTTTTCAGTATGTAGAAGATTTGGATAATGACTCAGTAAATTTTAATTAAATGAGCTGAATATGATATGTCTTGTGGAGGGAAGAAAATATAATTCAAAATGGATTCATGAGCTCTGGACTGAGAAATAGCTCAACGTTGAAGAATACAATCTTGCTGCTTGTTAGTTTTGCAAAGTATGTGATTTTTATTTTTAGAATATCTTGAATGAGGAGGGCTAGACAGTGAAGAGCAGTGGAATGCAGAGAGAATTGAAGGCATTGGGGTCACTGTAGAGCATGCAGAAGGAAAGACAGAAAATGGGAATTAAATTATTGGATACTGAAGGAAGAAATGCTTCCCACCAGAATGCAGCTTTGGACCTTTGAAAGAAATAATTTTGGATGATGTAACGAGCAAAAAATCAAGAATTAGCAAGAATTCTCATGTCTCTAATGACTGCCAGATCAGTCACTGAGGGTACCTGATGACCTGGCACAGGGCAGTTTTCATCCCACGTTATGACTGTAGGGTGTACCACCACACTGGGAGCAGCTTGTACTTACTCAGGGTGTTCTTTGCCAACCATCTTATATTATAAGGCCTTTAAAAATTTTCTCTACAGTAGATATTATCTGCAGTCATGAAGCCACAACTAGGGTTTGTTTATTCCAAATGAATCTGGTGCAGCATCTACTGATAGCAGACCATAGTTCCCAGGGTCTCCAGGTTAGAGAGAGCGGATACAAACTGTAGTTGCCTTCATGTACCTTCTGTGTTGAAAATCTGGCCTGAGACACCTCCATCTCCACATGGATGTGCTTTTATTTTTCTTTTATCCTCCAAAAAAGAGGAGGATCGGATGTTTAACCAAGGTTAAATGCACTTGATGCTAGTTTAACTTACCCAAACAGAAAGATACCAAAATATGCTGCGACCTAGATAACCACTTTAAAGATTTCTTTACATGTTTTATGTACATATACAATTTTTAATTGATACATAGTATTAGACAGTTGCTGCATATTGGTTGTCGTGGGTCCTGTGCTCCTGGCTCAAATACCTGACTGGAAACAGATTAATACAAGGGATTTTGAGATCATGTAGAACGGTGTTTCACCTGTAAACAAATCCACCTTTACTCCTAGATGTTTCTAGATTTAGCAAGACTAGAAAAAGACGAAAAGATGCTGTAAACTTTAACTTCACTAAAAGACATGGCAGTGCAATTCTCTTAAAAAACTCGAGGTTTAGCATGTTTAACTGTGGCGAAGTGATGTCAAATTAAGGGAGAATGAAAAGAGGAGAAAAAATTCCTGATAAAATGTTGGATGATTCTTAGCAGTGTCAGTTACTGGTTTTATCTTCCCTACAATTTGAATTAAGTATTTTTATTTCATTTTGCATTACAGTTTGAAATGTTGTGATGTGGAAAGTAATGCATTTAGTTACCAGTACTTCAAGAAGACCTTTTTTTTTTCCAGACTTTCTTGTTAATTAATCTAGTTTAGTTTAATTGGAATTTGATTGATACATAAAAAGGCAGTTTTGACCCACTTTTCCACTGTGTCCTTTGTATTGAAGTGTTATGAACTGGAAAGCACTATGTTTATGTTTATTATCATATCAATAAGGATCTAAAATAGTTGGCTTTTCTGCTGAATAATCTGACAAGTAGAAAAGCAGTGATTACTTAGTTTGATTATGTCTGCTATTTTAGTAATAAAACATTGTCACGGGAGGATGAACAAATTTGCATTCATTAACAATTTCATTAATGACACCAAGTTTCAGGTGGCAGCCTTATGGTCTTGGATCCTGAGGCATATTCTGGCCCTTAGTTGTGTGTGTGGTTGCACTGCACCAACAGTTCAATTTAACAGGATTTTGGTGAGTAAGGTAATACTCTATAAAGCTATAAATAATACTGTCCCAGTTCTCTAAGCAAGCAGGTATGGGGACAGTGAAAGCAGAATGGCTTGAATACTCTTACATTACAGATACTGAAGTTGACTGATCTTGGATTGGCATCCTGGAGCACGACTTGCCATCTAGTCCCAGATGATACGTATGTCAATACCTGAAAATAGGAAAATTTGATGCAGTCTGTAACAGTAGTAAAATAGCAGTATGAGAAGTACACTGCTCATTTCACAGTTGGATGGTTGGTTATGACTAAGATAACTAATAACTAATTATGATCTCCTGAATAAAACCTGACACACTGGGCAGAATTGATGGCAACTGTAACCCCACTGAAGTCCCTCAGCTGTCTGGAAGATCTGTAATGCCAAACACACGCTCCTCGTCTGGGTGAGACAGAAAGACTCTCATAGTTTTGCCAACATGGGCCCCTCAAGTCAGGAGCCCTGAAGTCCTGACGTTCTGAAGTTGGTTAATCCCTCTCTCCATTCTGTTGACCTCAGTCAAAGAGCATGGGCGTGAGTTGAGACATTTGGCTGTTGTAGGTTTGTTTAGTTGGGTTTTTTTATGCCATCCCTTTGACTACTGGCAAAAAAAGAATTTTCTCAAAGATTGATTTCCCACAGTTTTGCTCAAGACTTCACGAGGGATGATGATTTTGTCAATGATGTTTTGATCTGATGACCAAACAGGTCCTAAATCAGTCTCCAGTTGTGCAAATGGATATGTGCCAAAGCATTATTCCACCAATTATCTCTATTTTGCAGGGCTAAAAGTTTCTGCCATTTGCCAGTACATCAAAAGCGTGCAGGTTGTTGAAAATGGAATTCACTTTGAAAATTGCTGGCCTTCAGCAAAATGTATTGGAAAAACTCTTGTACATACAGAGAATGCCAAAGGATGTGTTATTTTTCTGTGTTAGAGATCCGGATCGCTTCCCGGCAGCGGGCCAGCCACAGTACATTTGTTTTATCACAGTGTCTGAATATCTAATAATTTTAAGTGTACTAAAAGTTTCAGTTTGTCTAGAGTTTCAGCAGGAAGGGGTACAGCTGTTTCTGGCTTTAGTGTTTTCAGGGGCTGCGCTGCATTTACTATTTGTAATTGAAAAACTAAATTATCTTTTTAATTTACCAGTAAAGATTTTGTTTTTACAATATTTTTTTTCTAGAACTGATTTGTTGCTTGGTTTGTTGTTTTGGGTTTTTTTAATTCTGAAAAAAAAAATTATTCTTAATTATATCTTGGTTTTAATAAGCCTATTGCTTAATTATTTTGGGCAAGCTAGACTTGCAGATAGCTCAGAGCACTCTAGATGTGATTCATTTTAATTAAACAATAGACGTTTACTGGTTTATACCTCGATCCTATTTTTTTCCTTTGTTTGATCTCAGGCAGTGTCAACACTGTTGCATTTTTATTTGGTTTTGCATTTTTTCTACTGGAAACTGCTTCAAAGTAGATGATGCAATACAAGCCTTTGCCAAATACACAGATAGCCAGAAAGTCCAACAATTCAGTAGCTTGCTTGCAACCATAATTGATATATTTTAACAACTTTTATTGATGTCACTATATATACCTATAAAGTATATTAATCATGTCTTTAACACATTTCAAATACCTATAAACCATATTGTAAGATGTAATTAATTATAATTGTTCCATCTAATATAAAGTGCAGCCACATCTTACTTAGGAATTTTCCAAAACAAGTTAATGAGCCTCAGGGAGGTGAGCTGTGCTGACACTGATGAAGTACACCCTCCTTACGAATATGCCTCAAACACCACCACATTGGCTTAGGTACCTCTGGGCACTTTGGAAGATTGAAAGATGGTTACCTCCAGATGTAAACTGATTTAACGGTCTATCTATTTAGAACTCTCTTCTCCCCCACATAAGATGCTTTTGTCTGTCATTTTAACAACGTGACTTGTTATCACTTACAATTTGCATCTGTTAATATCATTATTGTATCACCTTTGCCCAAAGGAAATGTATTTCAGATGCAGCGATGAGTGTTGCAACACCTTTTTTTAAGAAAATATAAAATGCAATTCAGAATAATTATGAAAAACAATTAAAAGTCGTGCTATTTCTAGAGTATGTTTCATTGTAAAGAGCTGTGTAATATCAGTGGAGCTGTGGAAGGAATCCAGACTCCTGCTTTCAGGTGTTTAAAACATGGTCTCCATGTGGCCTTGAGGATTAGGTGAAGTTGCTACTAAGGGAAAGGAGCAGCGTAAGAACAGAGCCGTGATAGACTCCCACCGCCGTGGTCTGCTGTTAGTGAACGTGGGTTTGGAGGATCAGAGAAGTTAAGGGGGAAGGATAAGCTCACTGAACCCATCAAACTCCAGAGTTGCATTCTGCTGCCCTTATTTACCACCCTAATTATTTTCCAAAATATGGTTTCTGACAAATTGCTTAAAAAAAAAAACCAACCCGCTATATTATTTATAATATAAATCAATATAAATAATTAATGACGGTGCAGTTTACTGAAGCAAATACCTTTCAAGGGCCAACTTTAATTTGGCAGTGCAGTCGAATCCAAGGTGGTGCCTTCACCAGGTACATCTTAGCTGTGCCTGCCTTCAGTCCTGAAGGTCTTCCCAGGTCTTCCCAGGCTTGCCCTGCAGCCGGTGCCGCGGTTTCAAGCCTGCATTGCCCTTCACCAGCTGCCCTAGCACATGCAGGGTTTCACGCGGAGATTTGCTCACACTGAGCTGTCAGATACAGTGCGGGAATGCCACAAGAGCAAGCAAACTGTTTTGTTTAAGTGAGCATCCTGCTTTATCCCATGCTTGGCACAAGTTTTGAGAAGAACGAGAGTGATACCAGTTCCCACCTAACACAGCGGACGTCTCCATCTACTTCTACTTTTTTTAATACGTATTTAACTTTAGAGAACCAGATCTAAACTGGGACAAATGATGGAGATCCATTGATACTAATTTGCCTCAATTATGTTAAAAAGAGCTGGGGCAGGTGTGTATTTAATTAATTTTGTACTGAATAAAGAAGCAGGTTAATAATTAAGTATGTGCAAGTGAGAAGGCAAAATCCTCATAACTATTCTGAGAAAGGGAAGATGGCAGTGTTAAGTTTCAGGACATTTGCTGTCTCCTCAGCTGGTACTTACTCTGACAACTGTGTAAGACTCCAACTAATGCGGTTAGAGGTTCGCCCGGAGTGTTAATGTTGTTTGCTGTTCTGTTGATTCTGTGTAGCTAGATGTGGGTGTTTGGGGCGTTTCCAAAATACCTTCTGGCTAAGGTGCTTAGGGGACTGACAGAACGGGCTCCCTGTGATTCATTTGGTGCCTTCGAATGGATTGATGTGATTGGAGCTAGAATTAGGCATATCAGGAGAATGTTGTTTACTTTTTTATTAGTTATTCTGGACATTTTATATACCGTTATATAGCTGCTCCAGGTCATCTAAGGGAAGACCTGGTAGAAGGTCCTGTATCTAAGGATATGACAGATGGGAGAAGTAGAAATAGGGAAAGAGGGAGTAAAATTAGCCTTACCTTTACATCCCTTCAGTGCTGTTGTCTAGGATGTCACCTCTGCTGTTGGGATGCTGGTGCTCTTCTGTCTACATCAGTACTGAGAATTGTCTTTTCTCTGCATCTTCTATAAGCACCTTTCTGTTTTGTTCCATGCTAGCTGTCCATTAGGCACGATTCTCACTGGTGGAGTTTGTGTGGGGTTGAGGGAATTTTCTTTCCTTCAAGTCCTTCCGTGAAGCATACCTTAACCATGTCTGCAGGTCACTCCCGCTCAGCGTAGGTGATCACACTGTGGCAGATTTCTGTCTCAGTTTAAGTCTCAGTTTGCTTTCTAAACAAATACTGAGTTTATACTTGCATGGGCTGAACCCTACTCCAGAGTCAGTCGTTCAAATGAGCTGTTGACTTCAACGCAGTGTGTATTCGGCTTCTATCTCCTGGGAAGTGCAAAACGTGGATTGCTTATGAAAAATCCTGTTGCATCGTCACGATAATGATATACAGTTATTTTGAAGTTACTGTGCAAGACTGCATAAGGTAAAGAAAATAATGCAGTTGAAAATTACTCTAGTTTCAAATGGTGCAGCTGAAAAAGATGGGGTTAATGTGGGACTTCTCTCTCACACACACAAACATACGCATGCACAGATATGTATCTTAAACATTGGTTCTACTGGTGTCCAAAATGGTAATACACAGACAGGTTCAAATTTGTTGTATATTATCAGTGTGTGGGCACAAGATTTTCAAACATCAGGTTGGTAATTGATGCAGTCTGATGTATCTAAGGTAACAGTATGAGCATTAAAGCATTTTGTCTACAAACCAATGCTCCAACTTTTAACACCTCTTCATAATTTTTTAGAATCATGTTATTAAAGGATGGAGGACTAAGAATAGCCAATGTGACCAAAGTTGATGCTGGAAGCTACACGTGCCTGGCAGCAAACCAGTTTGGAACAGCCAGTGGCTCAACAAACTTAATAGTCACAGGTAGGTGAGCTGGAACAGAGGGTCATCTGTGAGGTGATGTAAATTGAATTGCAAACTCTGCAACAGAAGCCCGTAACGATGTGGAGTCTGAGTTTGCTTATTGAAAAAATACTAAATGTGGTGGAAAGTAAAAGAGTGTGAGAAGTTATATATTTAACAATATATAAAGATAAAAGGTTATTTGTGATATATCTTTTTTTTTTAGTTGAGAGGAAAGGGACTGGGATTTTCTGTCTTTGACAAAGATATTTCTCAGATGTGAGGGAGTTGTGAACATTTAACTTCCCTCCTCTCACTTATTTAAATACTAAATCAGTGCAATTATGCCTTTAATTTGTTGGGGTTTTTTTTTATTTGTTCAGGAAAAAAACATGGCAATCAAAAAAATATTTGAGGTAATTTTATATTCCAGTCCAAAATCTATTTAGCCCTAAGGAACTATATGCTGTTTGCTTATGGAAAAACATGTGCTAGAGACTCCAGCTGCAGGAGTGTTCAAGGACTCCACGAGCAGTAAAAGTCTTTCACAAGCAAATTCTCTACATAATTGTTGTTAAAAGGGTCCTTGCGCCTTCCTCTAAGTCATCCGTGGCTAGCTGCTGTCTGAGATACTGAATTAGCAGGACCAGTAGTCTGTGAAGTTTGTCTGAAGAACGTCTTTCCTCATTATGTTCTTTTTTAAAGATAGGAATATCTGAAAGAGTTTCCAAACTCAGAATTATCTAATATCCTACTGCATTACATATCCTATATATCTCATAGATCCAAACAGAATTATTTTGTTCAGTGAATTAACAGTGTCACATTTTCAGTCTGCGCTCCTGAATGATTCCTGTCCCTTTATATACAAATAATAGAATCTTATACAAAGGATTTCTATAATTAAATTTTATTTTTACAGTTTTTACAGTACTCGAAAATTTCCTCTATCATCAGTGTGCTTCTGGAATAACAAGCAGCTGTTCCTAATGACACTATTTATGTTCTATATGATATATGGACCCAGATATCCAATGCATTCTACCCTATGTGGATTTCCTCTAGTTTCCAGATTTTATTAGCTCCGTCTCTCACTCCCACCTCTTAATCTTCCCGGTGGCTGCTGCTACAGCTTCCTGCTCCAAATCATGAGCGTTATTGCTGAGAGCCACACAGGCTCTCGAATGGTAATTTCATTGCTGTGGGTTGCAGTGCATTTAGCTCTGTAAAGTGTATTGGCCTGTACACAGCAGGTTAAAATTTACCTTTTCAGTGTTGAGTGGCTCCCACTGGTAAATGTGCAAGGACACAATGCTCCGACAAGAGGGGTCGGGCAGCAGCATTTATAGTCCAGCTGCATAATTTGAAGTGACTGTCATTAATCAGATTTGAAGAACGTGGTAAAGCATTAGGAGCAAGCAAAGCTCGGCAATACAGGAATCCAATAACTGATATTTCTGCTCTCGACAGAGCCAACCAGGATTACCTTGGCACCTTCCAACATGGATGTCACTGTCGGAGAAAGCGTCGTTTTGCCTTGCCAGGTTCAGCATGATCCTATACTGGACATCAGCTTCACCTGGTATTTCAATGGAACGCTCACCGATTTCAAGAAAGACGCTTCTCACTTTGAGAAGGTTGGTGGGGTAAGTTGCAAACACTTTCTCTTGCCTTATGCAGCACAGAGAGGCTTACTTTTTTTTTCAGCGTGGTAAATTAGGATGTTTCTTCTCTTTTGAACGTGTCGCGTTTTCTTCTGTGTTGGAGGGAAATCATTCATTGAGCTACTTTGCTGCACATCACCGTATATTTTAGACCTGAAGTATTGCAAACGCCTACCTCTGTTTCTGCATCTGACCCTATGTGATTTTCCCAAGATCACATGAAACACGGCAATGATAGATTGAGGAACTTGCCTCAGACTTTGTAAGCCCCAGCCTAAAGCCGAACAAAATATCCCATCTTTCCTTGTTTTTCCTGCACTTTTATCCCTAGCGCATCCCTCAACATCCTGCCTGAGCCTCCCCGGGTGAGAAGCCATACGTCTCATTAAATATTTCCTATGCAGGATGCAGAGATGCTGCTGGGTGATGGGGGCAGGGGGAAAATGGTGACTTTAATGGTTTTTAAAATTTAGCCGTCTAATCAAAACATGAAAAGTAAAGCATTAAGACAGATGAAGGATGTATCAAGAGAATGAAATCAATTACAGCAAAAGGCCTTATTACAGTGCAAGCCAAGGCCAAGTGATAACAAAACAAGCAGCTGAGCATCAGCATGAAACCCGCCATTATAAGCCTTCATAAAGTTTCCTTTCACATATTCTTGCCAGATCTCCTGCTGTAGAGGAATAGCTGTGGGTTAGACACTACTGCCTGTGAAACTGTGAAGTTTCAGCACCTAACTTTTTTCTTTTTGCCTGTAAAACCTCGAAAGATTTAGCATTTAATCAGTAGGCACCAAACACACAGATTGTGCTGCAGTTTGCAATTGATTAAATACAAGTGCGTGTGGAGATGATGAGATTCCCTTGTAGGAGCCATGAGATATTCATATATCATGTACATTTGCACAGAAATGTTGTGAGAATTACGAACTGACCATCTGTCATGCTGTAATGGGAATGCTCCGATTTCATAGCCCGTTACCCTCCAGTATTGCTACATGGACTTTATTTATTTAGTAATATTTCCCCCAGCTGTACTCCGGTTGTGTATACAAATAGTAATATTAGAAAGGAAAGGTTAAAACATACCAAAACCTGAATCTGACAGTTTTACTGGCTCAATTAAGGCTTCATAAGCTGATTGCAAAATGCAGTATTTTTCTCACTAAAAATTCCAGCTTTTTCCTAAAACAAACATAGGCATAATTCCAAATCAAAGCCTTGTTTAGGTGTCTATTTTTTTTCCCCTCCGAGGAAAAAAGCATGAAAAAAGTAGTCTTTTACAAAAAATTCTCAGTCAGTGCTGAAGAAAAATTCAGGATGAGTATTGGCTCAGAACTCTGAATCTAGAACATTTTACTTGGAAATTTGTCATAAGGGACAGAATTAGGGGGTTTTACAGAGTACAGACATTTAGGTTGGGTTTTTTTTAAAACTCTTATTTGTGTCAAGAGCGATTGCAGCTTCTTGAGCTTCTTGGTACAAAACTTCATAGGGTACCAAGAGATCTACAAAAATATTTTATGGGCTTTGTATCACATTAAGGTCAGTGGAATAATTTCATCTGGAATTATATGTGGGTCACGGTAAGTAAATAAGCATAAATATGTTCTAAGCCCTCCAGTAGTTGCAGTGTGCATTTGCTACGTGAAAATATCTGTGCAGAAATAACTTCAGCTTTCTTGGTAGTAAACATGGCAAAAGGAAGATAATTTTTGAATGGATAGATTCCTGTGTAATGATGTCTTGGAAGTCCCTGTCACGCATGCTTGAGGTCTCCGACATGTAGTACCTAGTGGGAACGTTATGGGACCACCAGCTGGTCTTCCAGATGGTTCGAAAAATATAGGATGCAACACTGTCTTACTGCTCTTTTTTTGGTTAGACAGATGATTTATACAAAGAATATGGCAAACCAAGCAGATTCCAAAATTTTGAACAGATTGCCTCTAAACTGTTCCGGGTATCACCTGCTCATAGAGCCCAGCGATGGCTGAGGTTGTTACGCAGTCAGGAGAAGCAAAAGCAATTTCTGCAGCTGTTCGTACTGCGTGGACTACTCTTTATTTGTATTCTGTGTAGCATGGAGGAAGGAAGGTGACCTTTCCGTCACCTGGACTTGTCTACGCTGACAAAGATTTAATCCGGGCAGGCAAGAATGTGGATAGCGCTGATGGTCCGCAGGGCCATGGGAGGTGGGAGTGCCTTCTACATTGGATTCTTGCCCAAAATACCCATAAGTAATTTAAATGTAGTGTTAATTTTCCAGTGTTTTTTACTTCAAGTAAAATTGCTCTATTTGACAGTCCCCTTTGTTGAGATATTTGAAATTTAGTTTGCTAAAATAAGTCCATATAAAACGTGATTTGCTTGTGAGTATGCGTTGCTGTTGTTGGTCATTCCCTGAATACCCACTTCCAATCAAGTAGATCAATTTTAGATTGCCTTCAACTCTATTTCTAACGTATTGTAGGCAATCAGCACTGAATTGTCCTGCAAATGCTTCCAGCTATGTTTTCATAGAAGACCAGGCATTGTGTATAGTGTCACACGTGGAAGGGAAGCAGGCAGAATTGTTTTCAGCTTGTGTTGAATAAAGAAGTGAGACATAATGCTGGCCCAACGATTTGGAAAGGTTATTCCTTTTTTTTATTTTTTTATTAAGGCTAAAATAAACTCCAGAATCATGTCTTCCCCTTTTACCCAAACTACTGTGTGCATAAGAATCAACTGAATGGCCAGAGTGGCTGAAAATATTCACAAAATAGGATTCTGTCCTCAAATGAAAATCTGCTTCTCCAGAAAATTAAAAATAAAAACTTTTAAAAATTGCAGTCTGACTGAGAGATTTTTCACCTGGAAAATATGATGTGAACTGGGTTAAAGCAGTAATTTACCTGACACAAAGAGGAGATTTGTTTGAAGTGACACTGGCTGCCAGAGGCTTAGTATCAAGTTCTCTACTCAGTGATGTAGAAAACAAATGGTACACAAGGAGCCCGAACGTGATATGAAGTTACAGTTATCACTCAAGTTTTATGTATGTTTCCTTTGATTCAGGAGTTCAAGCACATGCTATGACATGAGAGAGATCAATGGGGAAAAAAAAATGACCAAAGATTAAATATTCAATGAAGAACAAAGAATAGAACTTAGACTTGTAAAATGGGGAATTTTTAGCCCAAAACATACAACCTTGAAATGAAAGTGTGATTGCAATAACCTGTAGAATGAACCAAATCCAGCTGTGTTGTTTAGGAACTCCTTAAAAATCTGTGATAACTAGACTTATAAATTCTGTCTAGAAGTCAAATTGGTTAATGGCCATAGAAGCCACGTTTTTCTCTTTCTTAGGGCTTTGAGAAAAAGGGTTGGGCACAGGGCACCGACTTTCTTCATGGTTCCTTATAGCAGTCAGGAGGTATGTTCCCAGTACGAGCTAACCACGCTGTAGCTTACTTCTCCCGTAAAAAGAGAGGCACGACCTCATGTTTATTAGGAAAATACAGACAATTACCATGGAGCAGCTGATAGGTAATAAGTTGCTGTGCTGCAGGCTGTCTGCCAAATGCAATTTTTGAGCAACTTTATCTTCAGCGTTTTTGGTTGATTTCGTTTCCATTTACAAATACAATCTGAATATTAAATTACAAGGTAGTACATTTACATTAATAAGAACTTTGTATTTCAACAGAGTGCATCAGGAGATTTAATGATTAGAAACATCCAGCTGAAACATAGTGGAAAATATGTTTGTATGGTGAAGACAGAAGTGGATAGCGTAGCATCTGCAGCGGACCTTATCGTACGAGGTAAATTTCAGCTTCAGTTACCGTGAATCGTATTTTCTAACTTTTGTGTATTGTAGATTACAGAAACAACTGATATTGTAGATTACAAAACCCAGTTCATCTATGACTTGAACTATGTGATTCTGCCTTGCAGTTAGGGAGAATTTTAGCTCAGTTGTTGGATTAAGCTTAATTTTTCCCAGAGAAATTAAGAGCTGAAGGATATAATAAATTTTGACTTCACATTGTTTCTCACTGAAAGCCCTTCAAGTCACCGACGAGAGGGAACAAGCGCTATTTCAACCCGTTTGCTGGTGCAGATGAGACAAAACCCAGCATTTTTGCCAGGATGCCCAGAATCAGGATTTTCCAGAAGGCAGCAGAAGGCTTGCCTGACTGCATTGCTGCTCGGGTTGCTGATCAGATGTTGTGCTGAAAAATTGCTATGGTGCATTGTATAGTAAAACAGCTGTAGATAACAAATTGGCAGACTACAGAGATGTATTAGTAGATTAAAAGAGGACGTTGAGGACTAAAGTAAAAGACATTGGAAAGATAGAGGGATCACGCTGAACAAAGGTTCTTGGAAAAAAAACAAACCCGTCATCTGTGCTGCAGTTCGGAGTATTTCAGAATTAGATTATCAGAGTTAAGTTTAGTGAATGTAAAACAATAATTACAAGTGTTCTTATTCCACCCTGAATTGTTTTCTTCCTCCCACGGTGCTGATAAAATGGGAATCCATACTGCTGTGTTAGTGATTTCCAGGGTACTGACTTTACAAACCCCTGCATATTTTTCAATCTGATTCCAGGCTCACCTGGGCCCCCCGAACATGTGAAAGTGGATGAAATAACTGATACCACGGCTCAGATCTCCTGGCAAGAAGGCACGGATAATCACAGCCCAGTAACTGCTTACACCATCCAAGCAAGGACACCCTTTTCAGTTGGCTGGCAGCGAGTTACAACAGGTAAAACACAATTCTTGTTACAGGCTCTGTCGAAATGTTTTTTTGACCAGGGACATCATGTTCTTAGTTTCTTTTTTTTTTCTTTTTGTTTGTAATAGTTCCAGATGTGATCGATGGAAAAACGTTCACAACCACAGTAGTGGATTTAAATCCTTGGGTTGAATATGAATTTCGTGTAGTTGCCAGTAACAAAATAGGAGGTGGAGAACCTAGTTTACCCTCAGAAAAAGTAAGAACTGAAGAGGCAGGTTAGTGGGTTCTTCTATTTGTTTTTAATTCAAGAGTCTTGAATATTAACAGAAAAGGAGCATTCATATCCTTGGCTCTTTGCAAACAAGCTTGGAATTGCCATCATATATAAAAGCCGATTAGTTTGTTCATGATTTTTCCATTTCGCTGTGGGACAGTTTGTCTTGCATTACTCAGCATCGCAGAAGCATAACATCTAAATACATTTAAACTGTATTTAGTATGCCAAAGTCTGTCAGTTCAGGCAGTGCTGCAGAGTCTGAAGGTACTAATGGATGGAAAGAGGTTAATTTTGACAGGGTTTTTTCATTCCTAGTGTTTGATCAGCGTACACCTTCCATGTACCAAGCATGTGGCTCAGCAGAGCACATCAATTAAAACCCCAGGAGTTTACTTGGAATAAGGCCCTTGCCCAATACATCTGCATAAGTTAGCCCTATTGGGAAAAAAAAAGTGAAGGATGCCTTCAATTTTTAGAAGTTCATAAACATTAGTATACAGGGTTCAGTCTGCAAGCCAGTGAGGTTCTTCAATGGCTCAGAAAAACATCAGCTGCTCCCTGGGATGAAAAACAGCAGGGTGAATGCAGGAAGGGGCTGGGGCTTTCCAGGAGTGCCCACCCCGTCTCCAAAGCACCAGCCTTGATTTGCAAAAGCAATATGAATGCGGCCGGGTTAGCTTCAGAGCATGAGGTTAACCGTGTGTGATGTCCTCTCTTGTAGCTACACTGTGTAGACAGCTGTACCTTTCCTTTTCACAGCTCCTGAAATCCCCCCATCTGAAGTCAGTGGGGGAGGAGGCAGCAGGTCCGAACTGGTCATAACATGGGATGTAAGTTTTCTGGCAAGCAGTTTTCTTCAGAGAATGATTGTTTTCATTCAAAGTCTTCTTAAAAGATGAATTTCCCTGGCTGCAGCAGCTTCTCACCTAGGATGTATACGTGCTCGGTAACATTCTGTAATGTGAGCGCTGCACGTTCGCCTTCCCTCTTTTGCTTTCACGTGTTACTGCGCTAGACAGCAATCAGTCGGAAATCTGGCTCATTTGTCTGAAATTGTTCCTGTTCTCAAACAAATGTTAACGCTAGAAAGGGGGCAGGAGCGCAGGGGAAGAGGAAGGGGTATTGCTCAAAGGTTGAGCCAAAGAAGTACGCTTTTCAGTGCAAATTTGCAGTTCTTGCTTTCCTGCCATTAACTCGGGCTGTGTGTATTAGCCAATACAAACAATTAGCTACGACTTGATACTATGTATCCCCTTTTTAATGAGTGAAAAAATGTTACCGTAGTGTTACTAACATTGACTACTCTGTGTGGTTACCCAATCATAATCACATCAGAGGAAGGTGTAAGCCACTCTACAAAGGCAGTATTGGATTCTGTAATAGTTGACTAAGCTATTTTTATTTTTTTATGAACTATGGATTACAAAATTGAAAAAAGAAATGTATTTACTGAAGATTGTCTAAAAACAATATACCTGGTGGAAAACAAGGAATATACCTGAAAGTTGTTCTCTTCTTGAAGTGCAAACCTTAAAATAGGTTCAAAAGAACACATTTTGCTCTGCTGTACCAGACTTAATTTACTGATGGAATGAGCCCAAATTCAGTACCAGAACCTGGTTACAATCATGTATGTTAGTCTGTTGGCACTTTCTTCCTGCAAAACGTGTCCAGCACTGTATGTAGCATCACAGACTTCTGTTGTCTGTTGCTTTTTTCACAGCCCATCCCTGAAGAATTACAAAACGGAGAAGGATTTGGCTATGTTGTTGCTTTCCGCCCCTTTGGCACCACAACATGGATACAGACTGTGGTCACCTCTCCTGACACACCAAGATACGTCTTTAGGAATGAAAGCATCTTGCCCTTTTCACCATATGAAGTCAAAGTTGGTGTCTATAACAATAAAGGAGAAGGGCCATTTAGTTCAGTAACCACAGTTTTTTCAGCTGAAGAAGGTATGTGATATAGTTATCTCCAGATTGACTCAGTTACGTCCAAATATTAAACATGAGATGTTTCATCAGATAATATAGCCACTGTTGATAGAAATGAGATCACTTTGAATAGGGATGTGTTTATTTCCACAGTCACCAATGCTGCTGCTCTCTCGTTTATTGATTTCCAAATACAGAGCCCAACATAGCTCCCTCCGGGGTATCTGCGACAAGTCTGTCGTCCTCAGTCATCGAGGTCTCCTGGACAGCCATTCCCTGGAAGATGAGCAGTGGAAGGTTACTGGGTTACGAGGTAAGCGCATTTACAATACACTCCCTTGTCTTGGTATCGTAAAGGGCCATGACCCAGAAGGGTTGTGCAGGCGGCTGGACAGCAGCATAACCGAGCATTTAACCCAGCGCCTGTTTTACTTCTCCAGGACCCCAGAGCATGGGGAATGTTGTCATTGCTGTTCTTTTCCGGGGCCAGTTGATAGCTGTGGCTTTTGGCACTAGGTCTGGGCCCGTATGGAGTGTTTTGTGAATGGAGGCCAGGCTGCAGGGGAGGATGTTCTGCGAGAGCCTCCGCTGATGGGCCACAGGACTCGAGACTTCAAGACACAAGTGACCTCTCCAGCCCGGTCCTTCTTCCCAGAAATTTTCCAGCTATTCAGTAATCAATATTCTGTTAAACTGGAATTTTTCATAAAAATATTTGAAAAGCAAAGCAAACAGCTATAGTGTTAGACTCTAGAAATACTTAATTTACAGAAGATTACTGCACATCTCGCTTTCTTTCTGCCCCACCTATACCAAAAAGAAGGATATTTTCTTCTAAGTATCTTTGAAAATGAAGAACACAATGAAATTGTGTTTTGCTTCGTGTGCTGATAGTCATGTGTCTGTCTAACAGTATTTTCAAACAGACATGTTTTTCAGAATTACATTTACTTCCAAAGAAACTATTTTGTAAGATACAGTTTTCTGAGTTTAACTTGTTTACTTTTTAAATGAAGTCATGATTTTCATCTTGGCATTTTTTTAATTCAAGCAAGATCTAATATTTCAGTTTCCTTTTTCCTACAGTCACACTAAAAAGAGGAGCAAGCATGAAAGGCAGAGGGATAAGAATTTTTTTACATAGTAAACATATTTTTGAAACTTTCATGTATTTCTGCCTTTTTCAGCTGAGAAAAAAAATGCACTTAAAGGAATCAAATGCAGTGCTGTGAGTGAACAGTCCATTCCATGTGAGATTTTAAGGGGTTTTGTTTTATATCTCCTAGGTTAGGTACTGGAATAATGGTGGAAAAGAAGAATCTTCAAACAGAGTGAAAGCTGCAGGGAATGAGACATCAATACGAATAACAGGTTTGAAGAGCAACTTGGCATACTACACAGCTGTCCGTGCTTATAACAGTGCCGGAGCAGGTCCCTTTAGTGCCACAGTAAATGCTACAACAAAAAAGACACGTAAGTATCTTGAATTTAAAGTGGGGACGGACATAATGGTGTGTTAGCACTTGTGGGGAAATGAAAAATAGGCACATTACTGGGAATCACAATATGCATAAATGACCTAAATTTTCATACAGGCTAGAGGAGTTACACAGTTAAATCGAGCATAGATCTTTCATTTTTTACCCTCTGCTACTTTAGCGGGATGAGTAAGTAAAACTCAGCTATGCCAGTGGAGCTGAAGTAAGATCCCTAATCTCTGTATAAGAACCTTTATTATTCTTCTAGTGACTGGAAGAATTTTAAAAGAAAAATTTCTATTATTTGGAAGGAAAAAAACAGCAACTTGTTGAGTTTTTCAGGGTTTTATAATGTATTTATAAGATCTCTAGGGCATGGCTTTTGAAATGCAGTGATCCTCACACAATTCATGCAAAACAATCCTTCGTGTCCATTGTTTCCCCTTGAACAAATTACACAAGAGGCCACTTTACTATTAAAAGGAGAAATTAAGCTGGAGAACAGATTGTCAAAGGCTGCACTAATTTTTCTGCAAATGGAAATATTTTTAGTATGCTCTTGCGTTGTAATACAACTCAGAATCAGGGTCATCAATCTTGAAGTATTTCTGTCAGACTCACAAGAATGTACAATTAAATCCATCTGAAAGGTCAAATTCCCTGGAATAGTCATTAACATCCTTCTACCAGATCATCAGTATTATGTAATAAACTAGTTTACCAGAAACTGTTGTATGCAGAAGTGAGTGTCATTCTCTGTCACTGAGGACTAAACCAACTCAGATTAAAATATTTGCTAGAGTTTAAATATGTTATATGCATAGTTACCGTGAACTGGCTGATCTGCAGTAATTTGCTGCCTGTAGCTAACATGCGTTGAAAAGTTTTTCTCTAATTAAGCGCCTTTGTAGCTACTGGCTGCTCACTAGAGGTTGTGCCAGCCTGGTCAGCTCAAGGATTGTTCAGTCCTTTTTTTAGTGACCACCTGCCTTTAGGATGTGTGAACGAGAGCTGGACAAGCACCTGATCCCACTGATTTTGAAGAGGACCTGCACCAGGCCCTTAGTCAGGATCGCTGCTATTTCAAATAACTAAAAAGAAAAATGAGTTGCATTATGTCAGTGTGTCTTGCTGGTGAATAAAGAGAACAAAACCACTGCAGTACAGTTTAATGTCGGTCTGAAGGATTCTGCTAAGTACTAGTTGAATTAATGGTGTCCCTGCCTATGGCAGGGGGGTTGGAACTCGATGATCTTCAAGGTCCTTTCCAACCTAAACCATTCCATGATTCTATGATTCTATAAAATAAGACAAATAATTCTCTGTGCTGCTGCAATAGAAACTGATTTTTCATTCAAATGTGTGAATTTTGATCAATCCCAATTTCTACCTTAACTGGAATATATTGATATGTTTTTCACTGTAAAGGGTGTCCGTGCACATTGTATTTACATTCACCACGTGACCTACAAGATACTTGTTAGTAACTATTAACCATATCAAGAAACACAAATACTTAATGTCAATTGGCAGTATAGTTCAAGATTGCAAATTCAGTGTTGTCTTTGACCTTAAAACTATCTTTCCTTTTATATTTGAGATAAACATTTGTGTTCCTAACCCAAAATAGCAGGTGTAGTTTTGTTTTCTAAAACACTGCTATATAAAATGGCAAGTAGCTGGGGAAGACTTGCCTGAGGTTATAAGGCAAGATGTTACAATTATTTCATGTTTAGAAGGTCTTAAAATACAACAAAATGCTCTGTCCATCGTTTCTAATTCAGAGAAATACCAGTGTATACGACCAACTTTAAGCATCTGAGGAGTCTCAGAGAAATCCGTGTAGCTTATTTGCACGCTTAGCACTGGACGTGTACTTGTGTGATGTGGTGGTTCAGGATCTGACCTATTACAAATTTAAGTTCTGCAGTTCTGAACACTGAAGATTTTTGGAGATTCTGGTATCTGTAGTGAATTGTAGCCTTCTGAATCCCCTTCATAAGTCAAGTGGTAGACAGAGGCTTTACTTTTTTTTAATATATAATTACTCTTCATTTTTTCAGATGTCATATTAATATTTTGTTGTGGTTTTAAAACAATGAGTCATATCTTTTGAAATTCAGCTTTAATATCTCAGTGTGAAAACTATTCATATATATGCTGTAATACTTAATTCTCGGGAGTAAAACAATCTCCTCTTACATTTACAAGAAGTGGCTATTAGCGCATCAGTTAAAATCCTATTTAGTATATAGAACAAGGCAAATACTGGAAAAATGTATCTGTGAGTAGTTGTTTGACTTTAGAATAATTCTTTTAAGTCTCACTCTTAAATTTTTGTGTCTATTTTGTGTTAAGAAGTATAATTCCAGGTGGGCTTTGACCTGACTGCTCATGGAAAGTAGGGAGCTAGCTACCTGTGTGAAAGAGTTTCAAAATAAAAGAGGGGGGAAAAAAAAAGAAAAAAAAACCCATAAGCACATGCGTAGGAGTGTTTAAAACCACTGTCAGTGTCTAATACTGGAACCTTGAGCATCAAAGCGTAGCGCAGTCCACCTAAGCAGCAGTTGCCTCCACTAGGTGACAGCAACAGTAAATTGTTTTCCTTAACACATTTAGAAAAGATTTTAATCGTTGATTGTGTCGCTGCATGACCCATTTTCTGGGAAACCAACTTGAGGCATCTGAAGAGGTTTGTACTTACCTTTGCCTTCCCTGAAAGCTTGGCAGTTTCAAGATACATTAAAGTGTACAGCCAAAAGCATACTGCTCCTTTTGAAAATAACAGTCTCAGATTGTTAATGAACAAAAAAACCCCAATAGATTTCCTTGGCCGAATCCCACTATTGTTGCAGCTGCAGATACAGAAACGGTACAGACTGCGGTTCAAAATCACACCTCGAGTTAAAAGAAGAACAAAAAAATATCTGTCAAATATTTTTACACTAAAAATATGTAAAAGTAAATCAGCATAGCATGTAGATGTGAATATTCACTAAGACTAAATTTGTCTTACTAATAATCTGTTGTGAAGTATTTGCTTATTCTTGGCAATACACAAAAACTAGAAATTGTCTGTTACCATCATTGGTTTCATTAGAGTTCGTTCTAATTGATCACCCGTGTCCTAAGACATATGCTTTTGTTTGGCTGTAGTTAGTGAAGGACCATCAACAGATAATGCAACTTCAGAAAGAACATTTATGTACCATTCTATTTTTCCTTCCTTCTGTTTTTCCAATTTAGTCTCTGAACCATAAAGCGTACAAACGACGAGGCTGCATTTGAGTTGCTTTTGTATCCAACATGTAATGACAGTCAATTACCTGAACTATTATTTCCTACTGTAGAATAAATCACTAATGCCAATTACATTAAAGTCATGCTTTTATTATGTATTTGAAGCACCCAGTCAACCGCCAGGAAACGTGATGTGGAATGTCACCGACTCCAGAGTAATCCTCAGCTGGGAGGAAGTAAGAGCTATGGAGAACGAGTCCGAGGTGACTGGGTATAAGGCAAGTGCGAACAGACCCATAAAATACTGAAAGCAATCCACACTTTGCTTTTTCTTGTCTATTTGCAAAGGCAGTAAGGTCAGAAGATGCAGAAAACAAAACATCTAAACCATTTCAGTAGTGTCTCCTTTTTATAGATTTAAATCGTATTCTGTCTTCATAAACACCATGCTCCTCTTACCATTAATGGGACACTAAAAGCCTTCTCCTCCTTATGCAAAGAACGCCAGGAGCTGCAGGCATCGCTGCCAGCTCTTGGGATCCCACTTTCCAAATGCGTAACACTTGGATGTTATAAGATACACACTTACCACATATATAACACTTATTATAAATGTATAACACTTATACAAATGTGTAACATTTTGAAAGAAACCAAATAATCCAAGATTTAGCTGATGGGTATAGTTTCCATTGCTGGCCAGCTATATTTATTAGTACCACATATATCAAACTGATGTTCTTAAACCTTTTTCTTCGTACCTACTGTGGGAACATGCTCATTGTCTTGATTGAAATTCCATTCCTACATCTACTCTAAATCTGGTCAGCGCACAAATATACAAGTATTTAAATATGTCATATATCTTAAGCACGTTTAAGAGAATAGCTGAGGATGTTCTTGAAGAGCTGCGTACAGCTGGATCCCGCATGATATACTCCTGCATAAAAGACTGATGCTGAAGATCTGAGTATGCAGTGTTCTGAGTTGTATTGGAAAGAAATACATGTTTATAGCTTACATAAGCCACCTAGTTTGATAGCCGGCAGCTTACCTAGAAACACGCCATGTAGAGTTTCAATCTGCATTGCTCTGTATCCCACAATTTCAGGTCCCCCTGTGGATAACAAACATTGCTAAGTACACAAGGATAAGCTGAATTTGGATAAAGCTGGTTCATTTTACTGAAGTAAAGCACTTAAGGGGTCTTTTTTATCCCAGAAGGCTGGAGCAGTGCAGTTAAAAGTTAGTTTTCCAGGAAGAGAAGAGCAAACAAATGACATTGAAAAATGCCCGAGCAGCCGTAGCGCGGTCGCTGTGGAAGCGAGCCACGCGCCTGTGTCCCGCCGAGGGCTTTGTATAACGGGGCACGGCATTAGGGAGCGTGTCTCCAGCGCGGCAGCGTGTGTCTTAAGTCCCGTGGCCTTGCATATTTTTCCATTTCGTCATTATTGCCGTTACTTTGGAAGAGTTGGGATTGCTGCTTTTTGCACCGGGGTACTCCCAAGCTTCCGTGCGTGGCAGTTTGTGGAACTCTGCCAGGAGAATGCACTGGATCCTCCTGTTTTTTTAAACTCTGCCGGGACATCCCCCTCTCTCTTCCTAGACCGGTCGGTGGCGCTAGGGACCCCTGGGGCTCATCAAGCCTTCAGGGCTGCTCTGAAATCCTTCCTCTTGCCTGATCACGTCGAGCAGAGGGCTGTGACGTTCAGATGTAGCTCTCATGCTTTAAAACATCGGCCACCACCGAACGCAGTTAGGTTTCATGAGAGAATAATCCCTCGGCTCTTGCAGAACATCTCCCAACACAGTCTGTAATGTTGATTAGTTCTCTCCTTCCCAAACTATGTACTAGCGTAAGCGGCTGATCTAGATAATGACAGATTCTAAATGGTGGGATAATTTATAGAACAATACATTATTGAGATACTCAACAGAATGTATTATTCATTTGTTATCATTACACATTGTGCCATTTTAGATTAAAGCTGGAATAAAAGAGCTTGATTGATGTTACCTTCTTTCTTTAAATGTAATTCTGCCCTATACTATTAACCAAAAAATCGGATCTTTTCTCTCATCACATCTTTTTAAAGACTAAAACCTTGTTTCTAAGGAACGCCAATAAAAAATGCAGGGCAGGTCCTCGTGGCAGAGATGACACGCTACAGCTGTTTGCTCGTGTTGCAGGTTTTGTACAGGACCAGCAGTCAGACCGATATGAACGTGCTCAACACGGACAAGACCACCGCTGAACTTCTGCTCCAGTTTAACGATGATTACATTATAGAAGTAAAAGCGACGACTGAGGGCGGAGATGGCACTAGCAGTGATCAGATCCTGATTCCCAGGCTAGCGAGTAGGTTGAAGCTCAATCACTCTTATTTTGTCACGTGCTTATACAGGGTCCCCAGCCAATATGAGAACCTCCTTTATACCAGGCACGGTACAGAGAGACACATCTCTGCCTTACTGTAGGGAATCATTACTGAATTTGCGGTTGACACCCAGCAGTTGTCACAGCTTGTCTTTGCAGGAATTGAGTCCTTATGGATGGGGAGAAAAAAAGAATTAATTCTCGTATGTTGCATGGTAATAATGTAATAAAAAGAAAAGCAATTAACAGTCTTCATGCCCTTACGCATGACAAACTTCATTCTATTGAACTGGTAAATTACCATGTAAATTGCTATTAAAAATGTTAGATTTTTTTACTTTTCTCCTTTTTTTTTATTATTACCTTGAAAATAAAGACCATTCGTACAGTATTAGCATTCTGCAATACATTTCTCTAGGTTTAAAATATTTAGTCTATTTTTGTGAATTTTAATTGCTTGTCAGAAATAAAAAATTACAATCATTTTTGCTTAGCATCTAGGAAAAGTAATAATTTGACTTATGCTTTCATTTAATCCTGACCTTTTTCATTTGTCACAGGTATGGATGCAAGAGGTTCTGGTCCATCAGTCTTGAATATCTTCAGCGTATCCAGCTTCTTACCAACAATATTTTCCTTGACTCTTAATTCAGTGTTGTGATGATACATTTTCATTTGCTGGGGGGAAAAAAAAAAAGAAGAATCAGTTACTACAGAAAAGTGCTTTTTTAAAAAGAAACTGCAGTGGTTAATGCATGTTTTTCTTCTATCCTGACGTGTTTTTAAATTCTTTATATTTCACTGTAGGTTGAAGTAAAAATATCATATAAAGTTTAGCAAATCCTTTAAAAAGGAATCTAAAATGCCTTAATACTTGAACCAAAGGAGTTTACATATTACATACTTCAGATACAATGTAAGAGAGAGGGAGAGCAATGGCACTGTGACCACAGTTATGAGGAAGAGCTCAGCTCAGTGAGAAACTCCATTTTTGCAGTGACACTGAATTTTTTGGGGTATGTTCTGTGTTGTTACAATAACATTCTGCATAAGAAAGATGAAATGAGAGACATGGCATCTCAGTCGGATGATAACACATCGACCAAGCGGCTGTTCTTAAGACAGTGTCATAATCTGGTAGGTTTGGATCCATTTTCTTATGGCCCTTTATACAATTTATTACAAATTTAGCAAGAAATCAAAGCTGGAAGGTAGAGAGAATTCCCAGTATGGATGTTAGTTTTGCACAGTCCACGTCGGGGTGTCCAAGAGGCATGGCTTCCACTCTTAAGAAATGATTTCACAGATGTGTTTCAAAGAAGACTCTCTGTTTTATCGCAGTGTACATTTATGTACCTTTTCAAAAAACCTAACCTTCCTCTCCATCAACAGATTTAGATGTTCATTTCCTTATATCCCCATCTCATACTTCTTAACCAAGTCCTTTATTCATAACCAAGTTCTCCCACCTTCAGGATCATTTTTATTGCCCTTCTCTGAACTCCTGTCAGTGTGTTTCACTACAAAAGTGCCCAGCTGTGTAAGCATTATTGAAATGCAGTTGCACCATGGCCTTATGAAAAGGGTCTACTACCACCTCCCTACCTTGTGATGTGGTGCTTCCAGATAGGCAGCCCCAAATTATCTTGCTCTTTTGTCTACCACACTGTAAACTCATCCTTAATTCGGTGTTACATTCATAACTCTCCTTCCTGCTGCTCTTTAACCAATTTGATACTATTTCACCTGGTCTGGCACTCTAATGCACCCCATTACTGTCATAGGAGTCTGGTAAGTTTATGGCAATACTATAGGTTATAATAAAAAAATTACACAAAGACACTTCAGGATTGCTATTATAGAGAAATCTATGCTTTCTTTCATAGCAATATATATTAAAGATACATTAAACCTGGTATATTTGGCTTCTACAGTTGTGAGTTTAGTCAAATCAGCCTTTTAGACACCTTTTAGAGAGCTGCCCACGTACATGGTAGAGCAAGTGTTCATGTGACATAAAGCATATCCTTTTAAAGAGGGTTTTGGTTTGTTTCTTTTTTAATCTCACAGTATTATTACAACACACAGAAATATAAAGGGAGAGAACCAGCATTAATGAAATTATGGTAGCACTGTAGAGAAAATACTTTGATATGCATTCAGATAGTAAATTACCTTATTAGTGTCACATCCAGATGAAAATACGTGCTAACTGTTGAAGTAAGCAAGATCTGTATATACTGTACATACATAGTTATAAATGGCTAGTTGCTTTTCAATGTGGCTAACCAGTGATGTTTTCAGACACTTGCAAACGGGGGGGGCGGGTGGGAGATGGAAAACCAGGTGTTACTAGTAAGTATATAGTTATGTTTCATGCAACAAAGGGTGAACCTTTCTATTCTTGTTCCACAAAATTCTAGTCCATGTTCCTGTATTGCCATTTTCACACGATTGCATTGTACTATTTAATTTCTAGTTATATATCTCCATGAGATATGTACCGAGTACCTTGTTTCATATTGAAAAGTTTGAAATTTATCCTTAAACTTCCAGTTGTGTGTGTATCCTATGGTTATCTGTATGCATTTTTTTCTATTACTCTAATAAAATATTTATTACATTGAGGGATACTAGAATATTTCAAAGTAGTGTTGCTCATCTGTATTATATATTTGCACACACGGGGATTTACTGCATCTAAAAATCCTTGTATGTGTTTTTTGTAGTATTTCTGCTAACTGGCACTTCTTGGCAGGATAGGAGTGGTTTCCCTCCCAGTGCCGTTGCTGCCCTGGGACTAAAATCCTGACAAACACATCTACCCAGGTCTATTTCTGCAGAAATAGAGGCGGGAGGGAGAGGAGGGGTACGGACGTAGCCACGTCCCAGTCCTGCAGACGTGCCTGGGGCAGGGGCAGCACCTGAGGGTAGAATCATTTATTTAGTATACCACTGTTCAGCATTAAATTGCGTGGCACATCCTCCCCTGCGGATTGCCTGTTCCTTACATAGAATCACAGAATCATAGAATGGTTTGGGTTGCAAAGGACCTTAAAGACCATATAGTTCCAACCCCCCTGCCATGGGCAGGGACACCTCCCACCAGCCCAGGTTGCTCCAAGCCCCGTCCAACCTGGCCTTGAACACCTCCAGGGATGGGGCCTCAACAACCTCTCTGGGCAACCTGTGCCAGTGCCTCACCACCCTTAAAGTGAAAAACTTCTTCCTAATGTTCAATCTAAACCTGCCCTCTTCCAGTTTGAAGCCATTCCCCCTCATCCTATCACTACATGCCCCAGTAAAAAGTCCCTCCCCAGCTCTTCTGTGGCCCCTTTAGGTACTGGAAAGCCGCAATAAGGCCTCCCCAGAGCCTTCTCTTCTCCAGGCTGAACACCCCCAACTCTCGCAGCCTCTCCTCACAGCAGAGGGGCATTTTCATGGCCTCCTCTGAACTCACTCCAACAGGTCCATGTCTCTCCTATGTTGGGGGCTCCAGAGCTGGAGGCAGCACTCCAGGTGGGGTCTCACCAGAGCAGAGGGGCAGAATCACCTCCCATTAAATGCTGCTGCTTCCCATAGAGCAAGAGACTTTAATAGCAATAAAACCGCCTCACGGGGCACACAGGCAAAACAGAACCATCTACTTTGAGCTTTTAAAGCAGGGTTTCTACCCACGTTACTTGAGAGCTGGCCCAGAAGCTGCAGTAGGGGCTAATAATAGGAATGCCAACACGTTTACAAGTGTATACACAAGGGGCAAGAATGATGGAATTCTTCTTGCGTCAATCGAGTTTGCCCTTTCAGATGGTTGTAGGTGGACACCTTTCCCCCAGTGGTCAGATTTGTCTTCCTTTAAATTGACTTCTGTTTGTTCCTCATCTCATGTTAATTCAGTTAATGTTTATTTCAGTAATAAAACTGACTTGAGCACTGGAAAAAAATAAGTTGTTATTGGGAAAGTATCGGGGGAAAAGCCAGTAAGAGAGAATGCGACGGTTCTGGAGTCAACCTACCTCCTGCAGGTGCTTCCTCCAGAGCAGCTTCTGACACTAACCAAGTTTTCAGTCCTGGGGAGGAGAAAAATAAAAAAAAAGGAAAGAAAGAAAATCAATGATAATAGAAAATATGAATAACATGGCTTGTATGACTGGAACCGCGGGTGATGGGGAAGGCATTGCTGCCATTTCACTCATACTTCTACTTGCACCAAGACCAGCCAGCGCTTCATCACTTACAATCGCTGTTACTTGAAATCCAGTAGGGCAGATCAGTGGGCTTGAGTCATAGTTTTTAGGAAAAAACTATTGTACAGTGTATTGTTTTCAAGACCCTACCAAGGACGTCGCTGTGTTCCTCCAAAGGCGCTCAGGAACGCTGAAGGCAAAGAGCAAAGCCGCGCATGGGGGGAGCGGGAAGGTCAGCGCTGGACCACTCACTGGCGTGTTTTGGACCGTGATGCAAATGTCATGGTGAAAGGGAGAAAGGCAACCAGCGAGTCCTGCCACCGGCTGGAGACCCGCACCAAGGAAAAAGGGATTTGATACAGCTTAAAAAAACGCACCCCTCTTTGTCAGGGCACGTGGCTCCTCTGGAAGCGGTGACGGCTTTCGCCGGAAGGCAGTAGAGGGGGTGATCGCAGTGCTGGGGTTTGGGGTTTGGGATTTGGGGCTGTGGGGGCTGAGGGTGGTTTGTTGGGTGATTTTAGGCGTGGGCTTGAAGTTTCTCACCCTGCACCACTATTCCCCCCCCGCAACGTTTGTTTTGTAAAGGGTTTCTTGTGGCACCAGTTTATAGGAGGGGACTTGATAACTCCTGTACTTCTGAAGTCTGAATTTCACAGCAGTAGCTGGTAGAAGAATTTAAAAAAGCCTTTTCCTTTGGACAGTTTACTCTGTCGGGTGTGTTGTGAACATGCAGGATCCTCTATGAATACAAAATGAGTTAAAAACTAGTATCACTTTAGCCCTAAGAAATATTGGAGATCTCCATTTTCTACTTAATTTGCCTTTCGCTGGTGGAATGCAGACGTGGGCAGTGCCTGTCAGGTTATATATGTTATGTCTTAATAACAGGCAATAAAGCAAGCTGTCCTGCATGAGGGAGTGCATTAATCTGACAGCTTTCTGTCTGAAATAAATAACAATGGAATATTGTGAAAATAAAATGAGTTTGTAAACAGGCACCCGCTCTTTTAGGAAAAAAACAACCTCCTCGATTGTTTTATGCTAATGCTTTGAACTCCCAAAAAAAGCAATAAAAAAGGATATGTTTAGCAGAGCTATAACTGAATGTACGTTATCGTTGTTTTATTAAGCCTGCTTGATAAAAAGAGGCACTACTTCTCTTTAAATGTGATGCGTGCGCAGCGCAGTCAGCACCGTGACGGGGGGAGATGGTACACCGCGTCGCTGTCTCTCTGTCAGTCTTACCCTCCGAGGAAAGGGCTTTTCTGCGAAGACTTTTCACCGTTTGTAGCTGCCTCCCCGGCGTGCGTACAGCTTGGGTCTCACCGGGAAGTGGGGCGGACAGCATGGGGGGAGAAAAAATTAGGGCTGACATTTGTCTTTTTTCCGAGCTTAACACCTATTGCAACCGCCTCAGCAAGCGGCGGCTGCCGGCACCCTGCGCGGACAGGCACTGTGTCTCTCAGGTGGTGTTAATGTCTCGCCTTCGGCTTAGAAGTCTTTCCCAAGGTCAGCTCAGGATGTGGACACCTCGTTAGTGCCGGTGGGACCGGCCGCTCCATCACAGCGCTGGCTGCAGGAGGAGGAGATGCTTCACGGGCAGCCGCTCCCTGGGCAGCCTCCCCAAAGGCTGGCGTGTCCCCTCACCCTGCCCTTGGCAGAGGCCATCCTCACCAGGACGGACCTGCTGGCCTCCAGGGAGGTCCTTCTCCTGCCCCTCAGGCCCAGCAGGGAACTGCTCGGCCTCCGCACCCGGCTGCCACCGTCCGCAGCGATGCCACTCGAGATGTCCCATCTTTGCCCGAGGAATATGGCTATCGCTACAAAATGTCACAGAATCCCAGACTGGTCGGGGTAGGAAGGGACCTCTGGAGCTCATCCAGTCCCACCCCCTGACAGAGCAGGGGCACCTACAGCAGTTGCACAGGTCCCATCTTTGCCTGAGGAATATGGCTATCGCTACGAGATGTCCTCGGAGCATGTGTGTATGTCTGGGCACAGGGACACCTTCCACGAACACAGAGCTGGGCGGCTATAACCACCCCACCCTGTCACCAATTTTGAGTCTATTTTCATGTTTTGCTCTCACTGACAGTATTGCGGCTCCACTGCCTCTTGTCCTGCCTCTCGTTAGGTGCATCAAAATGTTCCCCTCCCCAAGAGTTTGATATTCAGATCACCAGATGCTCACCTTTCCTTTCCTTTCCTGGGTCCTCTTCATCAGCTTTAACTGCCACGTTGTGGTGTCTGCGATGGCACTTATTGTAATTCATACCATGCTCTTCATTTGCTTTGGTTTTGAACTCTCTCTGTTTTGAGATGTTGCAGTTTGTGCATGAGAGTGTTTTGGTATCAGAATTTCTCAGGAACTTCATGTGCATCTTTCCTTTGTTTTTTCCCCATCTCAAAGGGTCAAGAAAACTTGATAAACTCATTTGGTATTATATTTCTTTTCTTGAGCTTCTTGCTGATCTTTTTGAGGTCAAGAAGTAGCTTTGAAAGGCTTCCTTTTTTTTTATTAAATGCACAAACACAGGAGACGTGCCAGTAACCCTATATAGCATTACTAAGACACTTTCTTCCCAATGTACCTAAGATTATTTTCTTACCCTTTAAGAGCATAATTAGTCCCGTGAGGTCTGGACCATGCCTGCTCTCTGTGCTGTGCTCTTCATTCCACCTCGGCGATTAATTACCTTTGGGTGGGAGAACATCGAGGCATTGGCAAATGCCGAAAAGGGAAGGATCAAAAGCATCCCGTGAGGAGCCAATAGAAAGGATGCAACTTCAAGATGTTCATTCATTAATTCAGGCTGCGATCACTGAAACTCAAAGCAACTCCTAGGACAGGGGGACATCCCAGAATTGTCCATCAGGAAGGAGCCCCTTTTGAGCGAGTCCAGCTCCTTGCCACCAGCTCAGCCTCCCAAACCCTGCCGCCCCCGGGACTCAGAGTGACCCCGCTGCAGGAGAAGGGGCGCAGAGTTGCTCCCCCCCTCCATTGCCCACTGAGAGTGCAGCGCTGGAATCCTCCAGCAGCACCAGGGGAGGGTTTGCACGCCCTCGGTCAAAGGTGGGACCTAAAGCCAGCCACCAAACCAGCCAGCCATTAAGAACGTGGCCTTGGGCAGCCTGGTCTAGTGGGAGGTGTCCCTGCCTATGGCAGGGGGGTTGGAACTCGATGATCTTCAAGGTCCTTTCCAACCTAAACCATTCTATAATTCTATGAACAATGCAAACATAAAAACGATTCCTTTGAAGGAAAGCTCTCCCCAAGCACTTACGGCAGCATCCTCCTGCTCCTGGACCTCGGTGCTCTCCCCGCCCCGCTGCAGAGTCGCAGCGCGCCGAGGCAGGTCCTTCAAAGCACGTGGAGGGACTTATTTTTAGGCACTCTGAACTCGTTGCTCTGCAGCCCAAAATAAAAGTGCAGATTGATTTATATTTTTTTTTGTCACCTCCAGGGAAGGTGCTGCGAACGCTCCCCCGAGGTTGGAGCACCTAAATGAGCTCTCCGTGCCCATTAATTTAGAAGGCATATCGACAGGCAGGAAAGGCGCTCGTCGGGATTGCTCACCCCGGTGATTTCATTTTAGGGCATCTTTCCGTTTTATGCTGGAACACGAGCAATGACCTGTTACATCAGCTAAAGACATAAAAAGATACGAGGCAGAGAAAATAAGGGAAAGCCCTCTCTTTCATGCCCTTTATGATACAAATAATAAATCATTTTCCCAACTGAGGACCTGTAAAGGAGTCTATCAAAAAGAACGTGTGTTTAACAAGAATTTCTCTCATTAGCAATCCAAGGAGGGCCATGGTTAAAGCAGACAAATAATTTAATTTTTGTCACACTTCCTAACATTGCCACCAAACTGAGGCATTTAAAGTTACACTTGTCACAACACTAATTATCTATTTGAACAGCAGAGCTCTCAGCTGATTGAATGAGTTCTTCTGCAGTGAGAACAGATCATTTCATCAGCTGCATCTGATCGTTATTACTTTTTGGCTATAGGATGTAAATAGACTATAACGACAGGAAATACGGCTTTGGTACCTTTACAGCAGCTTCATATGAGACGGAGGGGAACTCTTCTGCAGCAGCCAAAAGCTTCTGCTCATGTACTGGAAAACAATGTCGTGGGGTTTTGTGTTGCCTTGGAAACATGAAAAATAAAGCGCCGTTAATTACCTATTTTCAAGCAACCGGAGTATCCAGTGCTGAGGGCCCGATCCGAGGGCAATGAAACCCTTACCCCGATTTCAGCAGACCCTGACTGATCAGCCCTTCTAAAGAAGGAGAGGACCGAGGGAGGACAAAGCTCAGCCAAGTGTTCCTTCTGACCCTGTTTCCAGAAGAGTTACCAGAAGGCTTCAGGCAGACACTCAGCGTGGTGGTTCGCAGTGGTTCCTTCTCGCCTTCGCACCCGTGACTTTGTTAACGTTCTCACCCGTACATTTTTTAAAATATATCCCCTCTTTTTTTCAAAGAGATACAAGCAGCCAACCGGATAAACACCCATGCAAACACATATAGGAGACCTATATAAATCTCACGTATACATGTTCTCCAGATAGGAACTCAGGCTAATAGTCCCGGTCATTGGCACAGAAGCATGACTTCAGCCAGACCTTCTGTTATCGTTCTTTCTGCCCAAAATACTGCCAAGTAATGAAGCCTCTACTATTGTATCTTCTGTATAATCATTTTTAACTGTTAATTAAACATTTTTTAACTACAGACTGCTCGCTTCTTTTCCTCCCATAGTAGTGGTGCTTTGGTCCTAATTATAAATCTCTATGAAATAGGTGAAGACTAAAGTCAACCTCTTCTTGTGGGAGTTTGAAGGTGTTCTAAAATTTTCTTTTGGAAAGACCTCACCCTCGCTGCCAGCACAACCCCAAGCAATCAGCTAAAACTCCAGCCGCAAAGGTATGGAAGGATAAAAACAATTCCAGTAAAATCTTCCTAATTTTCTCCAGGAATTCTATGATTCTATGATTCTAATCCTTCTCATTTATGAACTATGCAAAGTGTCGCTTCTCTTTCATTTACAATGAATATTAATCTTTGTCTGTCAACCCAAGCACCATTTTAGAGTATTTTCCACTCATTCATATTCCCAAGGTTGACCATCATCGCTAGAGAACTTTGATTACCCAGTTTCGGATTGGGCCCGGGTTTTAACACAGCACTACTTGACACCGCTGAAAGTGTTTCATGGAACAGGCGCCGGAACGGGGTGAAGTCCCGTGTGCCGCACAACCTCATTAAAGACAGGCGCGTGCTGATGAGCTGGAGCAATGGCAGGGTTGGAGACTCCAGCTCTGGTGGTAACCCCGTGCAGTGGGCAGAGCACGAGCCCACGGCACTGCCCGGACAAATGCAAGGCACACAGGGGCTTCTGCACCGAGGGCACCATGGGGCAGTGCCCATCCACCTCCTTGGGGTGTAGCTGGGGGCAAAGCGAAGCCATATGGGCACACAGCTCCCTGCAACGGTGCGATGGGCACAGCTCATCCCCTCCAGCCACACTGGCCCCTTCTTGTCTCCATGGGCATGACCGAGCTCCAGCCTCGCCTTCACAGCTGCTGGTACTAAAAAGGGCACAGTTCAGCCACAAACCCAAAGCTGACTTCACCACTCAACCCCAGGAGCTGAACTCGCCTAACCTACATACCTACAGCTTTTCAATCATTTGTATACGCTCCTATAGAATCATAGAATCATTTAGGTTGGAGGAGACCTTTAAGATCATAGAGTACAACTGTTAACCCAGCACTGCCAAGGCCACCACCAAACCATGTCATAGAATCCCAGACTGGTCAGGGTGGGAAGGGCCCTCTGGAGCTCACCCAGTCCCACCCCCTGCCAGAGCAGGGGCACCTCCAGCAGTGGCACAGGACAGCATCCAGGTGGGTTTGGAATGGCTCCAGAGTCAGAGACTCCACAGCCTCTCTGGGCAGCCTGTGCCAGTGCTCTGCCACCCTCAAAGTAAGGAAGTCCCTCCTCAGGTTTAGATGGAACTTCCCATGTTCAAGTTTGTGCCCATTCCCTCTTGTCCTGTCACTGGGCACCACTGAAAAAAGACTTCCCATCCCCCTGGCACCCTCCCTTTAAGTATTTAACAGTATTGATGAGATCATGTCTCTGTGAGGTTCTCCACCCCATGACCATGCCCCGTGACCACTGGCATTAGCACATATGAAGTTCAAGATCCATTTCAGTGCTTGTTGGCAAAATGCGTCAGCAGCATTTCAAACTGCCTCCTCCACTTAGGAGGTTAATGAGCAAAATACGCTGGAGACTACGACTTCTCCCGGGTCTCTGGCTGCCGCCTCCCCACCTGAGCTGCTTCGCCTCTCAGCATACTTCTAAAGAAGCATAATTAACATTTTAAGACGAGTAATCCACCAGGAGCATCCGTTTGTTGAGAAAATCATCTATAGCCAGACTCTGACTGTTCATTTTCTCCATTGACACTGTTCAACAACTACAGCTGAAAGGGATCGTGTCGGACACCGGTGATGGCCCCACCGTTCGGTGCGTGTGCGCTGGGGGAAAGCCACAGACGCAGCCCCGCAGCCATCCCACGTCAGTCGTACCCCGTCCCTCCACCACAGCCCCGGGCACGGGGTTTGGAGCTCCTGCCCACAGCACCAGGACGGGCACCGCCACCTCCAGCCTGCTGGAAAAGCACCGCTTTCGTCACGTAACACTATGCAAACACAGCAAATGCTATTTTTACATGGCCCCAGCTATTTTAAGCAAAAAAAATTGCCTAAAAAGACAATGAAAGACAACCTTTTCCTTTAGATAGCTATCCATTTCTAAATGAGCTGTTTGTATCGGTAATTTTGAGTTTTCTTTTCTCTCTCCAATTTTCCTCGGGAATAACGCCATTGGCAATCTCCATGAATCTCCTCTGACTCTTTCTGAAGGTTAAGCTGACTACAAGAAAGCTGGATCAAAGGGAAAGAAAAACTTTATTCCAGAAGCGCGGAAATATTTACATAACACAAGATAAGCCAGAACTCCTCATTTCTACCATGTAGACACGCTTGTAAAAAGCCTATAAAAATAGGCCATTTTTAGTTCAACTGGGGAGGGGAGGAGAAGAGCTCTTTTATAGCTCATGTAAGAGAAGAGAGACAAGGCTGGCAATCAGCACAGTTTGTAATGCATCTAATTGAAAAGATCCAGAGCTTTCAGGGTTTCCTGCCTGAAGGAAAAGAATCTCTCGGTGCCATTTTCATGCGCAAGAGGAAAAGAGAATAAAGTATCTCACTGCAGCCTGGGGCTGATGCCTCCTCCGAGCAGCAAACCAAGGACCGTGAGGAGCCCAGCTAAATAAGCCAAAGGTTCAAACATCAAATGACAAAGCTGATTATTGACTGGGAAACGACTGCCAGAAACAATCAGCCCTCAGAAAGCAAGAGGGGAGCTTTATTTCAACCTCCTCTTCTGAGCTCCGAGATCCTCAGCTGCGACCACAAATTTTGGCAGCAGTCTACTAATAGGACTGATGAGAAATAGCACAAATTGACCTAGGGCTGGTCATTGCAGAGCAATAATAAAAATGAGCTAAAAGAGACGTTTTTCACAACATATTTCTCAAGAACTTGCCTCTTTTTGGCCAGCTCTAGCAAATAACGGGAAGTTCAATACGCTTATTGATATTTATTCTAATGAGTTCATCATCTCTCCTCACTGATGCGCTGGAACCAAACCCACAAATGTTTCAATATCAAACACCCACTTCTGCCTGCCCTCAGAGGAGAGGGGCTACCCATTCTGCGGTTAATTAGCTGTCCTCTAGGAAGAAACGAGAAAGGCCGTGTTTCAAATTAGACCCATCTGGTAAAGGCTTTCTTGAAAAGATGAGACGTATGTCACGTTTTGGAGCTATCAGAGGCAGAGGTTTCCCAGCAGAGGCCATCTGTCTCGCATAACCGCTGCCAGGCCTCAAGATCATCAATTAGTCCATAATGATTGTTTACATGGAAGAGGTGACTGAAGGGTCAGGAGGCTGACCTCTGAACACCAACATCATGGTGGAGTCCAATAAAAGCCCAGGTACCGAGTCGAGGAGCAGGGCATCGCGTCCCAGCACCTCCCTTCCCTTCAAGGAAATAGCCACACTCTTGCTCTTCTCTGAGTTCAAGTAAGAACCGAGACGCCGCTGCTGGTGGCCACCTTCCTACTTCAATGGGGCATGCGCAAGAAAGTGTGACACGGGTTCAGGTCCCTCCCCTGCCCAAGGAGGCAGGGGACCCAATATCTCCGATTTTCCCAAAGCCTCGTGGATGAGACCCTCTCTAATACCCACCACTGCCCATAGCTGCCTGAACTCCCAGCTCCACGTCTAGGATGCTTTTAGAGATGAAGGTACCTTGACAAGTGATAGGACGAGAGGAAATGGGTTCAAGTTACATCAGGAAAGGTTTAGATTGGATATTAGGAAAAAAATTTTCATTGAAAGGGTTATTAAACATTGGAATAGGCTGCCCAGGGAGGGGGTGGATTCGCCATCTCTGGAGGTGTTTAAAAAAAAGGGTAGATGTGGTACCTGGGGACATGGTTTAGAAGTGGTTTTGTCAGGTTAGGTTAATGGTTGGACTTGATGATCTTAAAGGTCCCTTCCAAACTCAACAATTCTATGATTCTACGATTCTATGATTTCTAGACCCAGACTCATGTGCTAACTACGCTCGAATACATACAGCCCGTGGCACAGTCACAACCACAGCTTCAAGCCTAAATGGCCACAAACTGCCTTTCCCAAATCTCAGAGGAGTCTCAGACCACAGCCAGGCTTGGATTTGGGTTTTTTTTTCCCCTATTCTACGCAGTTTCAATTCATTTCCACCATGCCGCGTGCTCTGTTCTCTGGTCAGAGCGCAGCTGAAGTGCAGTCACACGAGTCCTGCCGTTACTAAAGCAGCTTCTGTCTCGCTGCTCTTATCGGGGCAGCGCAGGGCTGGGACCAGCTTGTAAGGAGAGAAATTGCTTACATAATTTATGATGCCTCTTGTTGTCAAAATAACCAGACAAGCTTAAAAATATAAGCAGAAACTGTGAGGAACAATATGCTTAAAATGTTGAATTATATGGTAGTGGCATAGAATGGGAAATACTTGAAATTTGAAGAGAATAAAAATGTAAGATATCAGGGAAATGTCAAACATTTTCTGTGTTTCACCCATCAATAATCGTACGTTGCTTTAAAGACAGAGGATGATGACATCCAGGTGGCTCAAGGAAGGTATTTGAAGTGCCCAATAAATATTATTGCAGTAAGTGGACTCCGTTGGTGGCGTGTCACACCTGGAACCTCCCGGGAAGGGATCTGCCAGACAGCTGCTGCACAAGGGCTTTACAGGCATTTTTCATTAGTGATAAGGAAAAAAAACCCCAACATTTGGACATCTATTTCTCTATATGTGCAGAACACCCAAGCTGTGTGAGCACCGTAACTCGGACACGGAGAAAACAGATGCACCAATGAACATGTCAAAAGGCACAGGAGCATCCCTGTTCACAGAGGGAACATCTTCCCCCGCACACCTACGGCAGGGCAGGACTCCCGGCTCCCGGCTTCAGGATCTACTCACTTAAATAGATGAGCACCAACATATAAAGTATATACAGAGAAAACTGAGGGAGCGGCTGGCTGTGTTCTGAACACCAGCAGCAGAGGAGATGCTGATTGCCAGGCTGCGGATGGACACCCCGCATTTGAGAAATTAGACTAGAAGTTGTCGGGTTTGGGGGTTTTTTTTTACCACATCAGTTGGATTTCTGTCTGTGGGAAACTTTTCCTCAGAGAGGCTCTTTTCATGGAAACAGCAGGGCATGGAGAGGTACCAGCGTGAAATGAGAGATCTTGAAAAGCGGCGTGGTTCTGCGGGAAGCCCTGCATTTGCATGTTAAGCTACATCTATTCCCTGAACGCTCCGGCACATGAAAACAACCCCAGATTTTTAGTTAGCGGCAGATCTTTTAGCTTCAGCCTGAACTGAAAGGTCAGGCGTGTTTAGAGCTTTTTGCGTTCAGCTGGAGCAGCGTTACACGGCTCTCCTCCGGAGGAGCTCAGCCGTGCTGGGACGTCGGGGGTCACACTCCCCTCTGTAGCGAACGCTGTCTGACATCGGCCCCCGCTCCCAGTGACGGCGGCCCCGATACACTGGGATGTTGTACGAGAGACACTTCTCTGATACCGGTGACCTTAACAAGAGCTTTTTAGCACTTGTCAGGGCTATGACAGCTGAATCGTTTTAGGCATGTAAATGCAGCAGGAGCGGGAAGCAACCGAACGAAACCCACTGTCCTTTTCACAAAACACGGCCCTGAGGGAAGTTTGAGACATTTAAACTCAATTTTAACCTTTCTCCTCTTCAGAAACCAAACTTACTTTTGACCAGGCTGAAGGTTTCCTACCTGACACGGCAATTCTGCCCTCCGGCTTTGCGCTGTGCGGTTGGAGGGGTGGACAGGGCTAACGCCCAACATCTGCCTCCCACCACCATGGGCAGCACCACCTCACCATCACCAGCACCACCAGCCAGGGCTGCAGGGCACGCAGGGTAAGGATGCTCAGCAGTGCTCCTCACTCCTCCTCATCCTCCCATGATGCCCTGATGAACGGTCGAGCACTGCAAGGTTGTCATCACCACCACCCAACTCCCCAGTACACCGTTTCCTCCCTTTCTTCAGCATTCAGGAGCAGCTGAAGTGGGAGATAAAGAGTAAAATTATGACCTTTGTCATTGGCTTCCAAATGAGAAACGCTGATGTGGCTGTGTATTCAAATAGTCAGGAAAGGGACAGACCTACACACTGGATTTACTGACATAAACGTTGGTCTCAGCCATTGAATTCCTGGTGCTGATGAAGGCTGCAGAAAAAATATACGTGTGCAGAACAGATAAGAGGCAAGGGCTTGATTTTGCCTGCCAATATATAAAGGACTCGAATGATTGTTGGTTGGTTTGGGTGTGTGATTAGATTGATATGGCTTATGCTTAAGTATACTACTGATACAGATGAACAATTAAATAGGAATAGAAGCTAATATCTTTGTATTCACCTGAAATGCACTGGGAAGCTGGTAGGGAAGGATCCCTGGAGAAACTGATTCNATAAAGAGTAAAATTATGACCTTTGTCATTCGCTTCCAAATGAGAAACGCTGATGTGGCCATGTATTCAAATAGTCAGGAAAGGGGCAGACCTACACACTGGATTTACTGACATAAACGTTGGTCTCAGCCATTGAAATCCTGGTGCTGATGAAGGCTGCAGAAAAAATATACGTGTGCAGAACAGATAAGAGGCAAGGGCTTGATTTTGCCTGCCAATATATAAAGGACTCGAATGATTGTTGGTTGGTTTGGGTTTGTGATTAGATTGATATGGCTTATGCTTAAGTATACT